>VURO01003261.1:10504-32010 GCA_015108175.1 Pelvicachromis taeniatus | reverse complement strand
TAATATCCCCTTTTTTTTTCTTTTTTTTTTTCTTCTTCTTCTTTTTTTTTTTTTTGCATGCCTGGACGTTAAACTTTACTCTAACGCCCGATAAAAACACCTGCACTGATCATCTAACTCTGAGTGTTTCAGTGTTTGTCAATTTCAATCCAAGTCAATTTCAGAGCCAATTCACACCAACAGTTGTAAAGTAAACATTAATGGAGAGAAACTCCAGGAATCAGATAACCCCCCTATGAGTAAGCACTTGGCGACAGTGGGGTTAAAAAAATCCCTTTTAACAGGAAGAAACCTCCGGGATTCCTCCTGATTTTGGGAACTGAAGGAGCGCTTGTACCCAGAAATGGCTAGCAACATCAGATTTAACAAGGGCTGTCTTGAATTGTGAAGGTTTTTGCGAAATAAACGTGGTCCTGGCTTGCATTTTTTTGCAACACGCCGCACAAGACAAAACTTGTCTAACTTGCGCCTGCCAGTCCAAAAGCATCACTTAGGATCCGTTTTAAATTAACTGCACATATCAAACACCCATGTTAGTGGCCTCACCGTGCACATGGGCACTTGTCCTCACATAGTTAAAAAAGTGAATCTGTTTTACCTTAATACTTAAAAAAACAAAGCAACTGTCCTTTGGTGGAAGGTCAAAACCCTGTTTAACTGTCCAGTCCAGTGAAATTTCAAATTCTCACCTTATTCTCACGTTTCAGCTCATTTTACTCACTGAAGTTGTACAGCAAACCGTTAGTATCATGAATTTGCTTTAGTTCACATTATGAGAGCACACTGTATTCTAAATGATGGCAGGCACATTCAGTTTGGATTGGATGGTACTTATATAAGTTGTATTCGTTTTTTTCCCGAAGTTTTCTTGAGTTAATGAAACAGGAGGCCAAGAAACTGGACTGAACCACTTGTAGTGACCACTTGGGGGTGGATGGGGTCTTATTTATGTTAAATTTAGCTATTGTTCCCATGGTTTCCCCCCATTTTTGCATTTAAAATGATTTACACCAGTATATAGAATGAGCTGCTCTCATGTGGTGAGGTCACTTTGTTGAATAAAGATCTCTGTGTTTAGCTAACCTCTTTCATGGGTTCACTTACTTCTGAAAATAGCCTTTATTTGCATGTCTACGTATTTCTGATGTTATCATTATGTTTTTATAATGAACCCCCATCTTGAGCCTTTGGAATTGACCCCATTGACCCCCACATACACACGCTTATCTCTAAATGTTGGTTTAAGAAATTGGACTAATAATCGAGGATAAACTCATTATTGTTATTATTTTACAAGTCTGCTGCCACATAACTAACATATAAATTAAGTTTCATTTTCTGATGAACACGAACGCCTCTCCTAGCATTTTAGTATTCATGATTAAACCACTCATCCTCCTCCAGATGCTCAGGAGGCACACGCCAGACTAAGACGGGTATTTACCACCATCTTGGCCCCGCAGACGCGTCATTATCAGACTGATAGGTTGGAAAAAGTGACAGAAAATAAATAAAATTGACTGTGAAAAGACCCAACCCTGCTACATCATCATATACTGGGGTGTTTTATTTATCGATGCCTTGGCATAAAAGCGGCTGTGACTTAAATGCAGCAAAAGCTGGAAAAGTTGAACAGTATAGATGATTTCTTTGGGGTTTTCTGCGTGACTCCTTTCAGAAAAAAGAGAAAAACCACCAGATAAACTAACAATGAAAGGATTAGAGGTGTTTTCTTGTTCAATAAGCGTTTTCAGCAGCAGCAGGTAATCTGTCCATCTACACTGCGCTGCGCCTACAAATAGAAACCCTGAATTCATTCACTGCACTTTAGCTCCACTTGTTGTCAGTTCTTCCAGCCATCTGCACAAACTCTCCCAGCCATCTTACTCTAGTTTTATCACAGCAGACATATGCGTGTGTGTGAGCGTGTGTGAGCGAGGATGATGAATGCGTGTGAGCGTGTGTGTGTGAATGGAAGACTCTTAAGTGAAGTACTGCTCCACAAAAGCGAGTTTTGCCAGTTGGAGCTTTTCACCTGGAGAAACGAGGCGTGCGCTGGCACAATGGCAAACACACAAACACACGTACACGCATTCATGATGTGTGGATTTCCAGGTGAAGTGCCACGCAGCAGCAGCAGCAGCAGCAGTCCTCCCTCAGCGAGCTGAGAAATCCTTTGATTTCACTGTGATTCAGGAGGAAATTCCCAGAACTACTGTTTGATATCATCACCCGAGCGGCCTGGAAACCATCAGCTCATCTGCCAGACTGTTACTCCAGTCCATTGTGAAAAAAAAAAAAAAAGCCACTCAAACCCGGCATTCGCTCCAGTGATGAAGCAGCTAAAAACGGCACAAAATGACGCACAATACATCGGAGATCCTCTCGCTCTTTCCTCAGATATTCCTGTAGCAACTTGTCCGTGGCGAGTTCACAATGACACTCTCAGCAAACCAACCCACCCTGCACAGGATGCTTGAAATTTGGATATAAATACGTATTTAGAGGCATTCCCATCCCATTTCTGAAAATAAACAAACGGTTTCTAATGGCATGGCGCTTTGGTTTGTGTTTACCTCCCGCTCATGTGGATATTATTATCCCTACAGCGTTTTAACGCAGGCAGACAGTTTGGCTACAGTGCGTAAAAACGACTTTAGAGCTGTTTTACGTTCTCTCATTGAATTGTTAAGCTGACTTTAAAGCACATTCAGTGATGTTTGCAAGCATTTCCCCCAAAATAAAAATCTTAAAGTGTGTCTTTGCAAAAATATTTCCAATCATCAATATTGTTAGCAGCAGCAGCAGCAGCAGGTTACATGCACGGTCAAATCCGCGTCTTTAATTGAGCCTACCTGGTGAGTTTTTGGCCCCCTCTGGTCCGCCCTGGTCCGATTCCTCTTCTTCCCTTTCTCCTTCTCCTCCTCCTTCTTCTTCACACTACCCCTCCTGAGTGTCAATTTGCGCACAAAGAAACCCGCAAAGGAGAGGTCCCGCAGCAGCAGCGAAGTGCGTATAATTCAAGAGAGAGAGAAAAAAATCTAAATTCAAAAGACGAATAAAGACAAGAATTATCTCCAAGGCGCACACACACAAAAAGAAGCGCGCCTGCTCGTGTTTGCGTGCTCACACACTCCTCTCCTCTGTGTTTCTGGAAACTTTTCTCTCTCGACTGCCGTTAAGAGAAAGGAGGGGAAAAAACCGCAGAATATGAGTAAAAAAGCCGCTGACCTTCGTGCGTCTTTCGGTGCGTCTTCTTCCTCCTCCAAAGTGTGTGTGAGTGAGTGTGTGTGAGTGTGTGTGTATGTGCGAGGATGATGAATGCGTGCGTGTGTGTGTGTGAGTGTATGTGAGTGAGTGTTTGAGTCCTCTCCCAGCGTCTCTCCACTCCCCCTTGCTCGCTTCCGCGCCGTCAAGTCGGAAGTGATGGTGCGATCGAGCGCTTCCGCCTGCGTTTACGCAAAAAGAAAATAAAAGCACAAGGCGCTGGGTGAAGGTGAAGGTGCGGGCGCGCCTTTGAATGGAGGAAAAGGAGGCGGGAAAAGAAAAGAAAAAAGACAGAACACGTTTAAATAACAGCTGCAAAAATCTTGGATGTTTTATGGTTTATGGATGTGTGAGGTATAAACTGACAGGAGAAGCTGTGGTTAGCCCTAAAACCGAAAGAAGAAGAAGCACTAATGTGTTCTATTCAGACTGTTTTCAACGAAAGCATCTAAATCAGGTGTGTCAAACATAAGGCCCAGGGGCCAGAATCGGCCTGACGAAGATTCCAATCTGGCCCACTGCACAGCTTTGGAAAATGTGAACTTTTTGGACTTTTAAATCTATTTTAATGCATTTTGGCATTTGTTCATACTGATAAATTCACACTAGAGCAAAATAATTAAGTAGTAGATAAATAACAGAAAATTCCTTTTGTTGTTATTTTTACTGCTGACTACAAAAGAAAAAATCAGTTTTTACATTTGTTAGAGAAAAAAGGACATTTTCTGTGAAGAAACAGAAACTTTGTGTGTTATAATTACACGATCATGTGGGCAATAAGCTATGAGGTATTTTTTCTGTAATTTTACACATTTATTTTTTACAGTTTAAGCCGGTGAAAGTTTTTTTTAATTTACTACAGCAGCATAAATCGCAGTTTTTCTTATATTAAGATATCTCAGCGATTAAACTGGAACTGATACATGCAAATGAGCAGTGAACCTGAGTGCAGGGGTTCCTCTGCTTGACTCCAGATAACATCAAGCACATCAGTGACCCTCCATGGCCAGATGCCTATTTCAAACTATTTTACTGGGCATAAAACCAGGGAGTGTTTTTAAAAGTGGCAAAATGAAAGTGAATGGTTAATCAGCAGAAACTCATGCAGATGTTTAACAGTCGCAGAGAAACTGCACAAAGTATTTAGACTATTTTTACTTTAAGCACAATGAGTGTCTGTAGTTTGACAAAACTATGAAAACAATACCGGAACAAAAACGTCCACTACATAAATTAAACTGTCTTAAAGAGAGCTCAAATGAAGTCAAACAGAACGGCGCTTTTATTTTGTCAGCTCTTCCTGTCTGAGGCGTCGTGAGCGCGCACGGCTTGACGCGGCAGCCGCAGAAAGTGGGATATTCCGCGCGGTTGCCACAGAGCCTCTCTCTCGCTCGCTCGCTCGCGCTCTCTCTCTCACTCGCTCCTTCTCGCCCACGCTGCTCCCTGCGTGACGCAAATCCGCGCGTGGGCGGACACACGGGGCGTGGGAGGCTTTCTGCACGGAATACCAAACACAGGCAGGTTCAACACCCACAGAGAGACAGAGAGACACAGCAGTTTGCACACTTCATGCTCTCAAACTGAACGATTACTGCGGATGTTATCTCATTATTTGATCCTCAGCTGTAAATATTGTCAGAACTAGTAGTCGGTGAACACTGAGCCTGATCACCGTGCACTCTTACAAGCTGCTCCACCTTAAAAAAAACTTTCTTATATGTTTTAATGTTGGTGTTTTCTTTTTCACATTAAGTGTGTGCACGCCTGTGAATGTGGGCAACAGTACTGCATCTCTATATATAATCATTGTTTTACATGTAATCGTGTCCTTCTCAATATGATAGACCCTTTAATATGCATCTGCATTGTATTCCTATATAGGACTTGTACTGCTGTACACACCACAGGCTGTGTTCTCACTCACTGTCTATTCATCACATAAACCTGTTCAATTTTGGTTAGACTCTGTTTCCTGTTCTTACCTGAAAGGATATGGCAGGAGTGGCACCCAGTGTGGTCTTCTGTCTTTATATTATAAATAACTTAAAATGTTTCTATAAAATGCGTATTTATGCCTCTATTAATGATGGACATCTGTAAAACTGATGTAAGTATCAGTGTAACCTTGTAATATAAAATACTTTATATTATTTTCTGTGTATACAGTACATTTGCTCCATACGTATATATTTTTATATACACACACGATTGGCAACACATCACAAAATGTGTTTTTTAAAAATTGAGCAAAACTAAACATTTTCAAATGCCTCTACATGTCTATATTACATGTAGTTTTTTATATTAAGCTACATGAAATGCTTCCATATATGCATTATCTTCGCGCAGCGTGTAAATTTACACTTGCATTATCTACGTTTTATATGTACAGTGTGTCCGGTACATTTTATAAGTACATTTTACAGCTGTGCATTTAGTTATTATATTGTCTATGAAGGCGACACATACACTGACTTTTACAATGTTTCCGCATATACATTTACTATATTTACAGTACATATTATGTTTATTACATTTATTTTATACTTAAATATACATTATTTGAACATTGTAAACATTATGTATATTCTACATTTGGAAACGTACATGTAGAATATTCTGAAAAATGCCAGTATGTCATCTTAACCTGTTTTCACACATGGACTTTGGGCAATTTGGGGATAATCCTGGCTGGGTATTTTCCACAGCGTTCCTCAGCAGCTGACAGGTTAAAGACTGTTTAACATCCTGTCAAAGTGCGTTAGACGTTAGCGCGTCTGCTGGACGGGCTGTCTAGAAGAACTCGGGGTTGCGGTGCAAGCATGTAAACTGCTCTAAATGAGGCACGAAAATTGTAAAAGTTAATGCTTTGCAATCCATAAATAGATTTTAGAGACGTGCATCCTACGACTTTTACTGTTATAATGTATTATAAACTTTACATAGCCTACTGTAGTATATACACTGTGTCCAAATGAACGTGTAGTCCAGAATAATGTGTATAATGAGCGCATGTGAATATATTTTTGTTACAGCGTGCCTGTTGGTCTAGTTTAAAATAATCATAAAAATATACGTTATTAAAAGGGACACTCAAAAAATTTGACTGAATTTGGGGGAAAATATGAGTAAAATTGAGTAAAATTAAAGTAAAGATACTTTAATGTGCTGCATTGAGCTTTTTTCACAGCATTTTATTTGATTATTTTTGCTTCATTTGTATTTTATTTACATTTTAACTTACCAAGCTCCTTTTTTGTTATACTATTGAAGGATCCTACCTCTGTTCTAGGTTGTGTTTAATGTCTTGACTGCTTATACATGGGTATTTCACAACATTTGGGATAAAACCTGTTTCATCTGATCTTTAAAAAACTCACGGCTTGTTGCTGAAACAAACAAACTGCACTTTTCTAATGTGTCAACTGGAAATTTTCTTCCTCCTCGAAAAAAGTTGGTGGAAATATTCCAGCTGTGGTTCTTACGGTTCCTGCTTTGGGGTGACTGTGACAGGAAGACCCTTGTATAAGTAAACAAAAAAAGAAACATTCCCATCATCTGATAAAAATAACAGTGAGTTGAACCCGGACAGAGCTTTGATTTTGACTTTCAAAGGCGTCACATTATGACTGTGGCAGCAGCACGCTGTCGTTATCGCTGAGTGATATCTGAACAGGCAGATTTGGTCACGTGCGAGTCTGTAAAGTTGAGCACCACGCAAGTGCGTCAGTGAAACACGCCCGTATGCAAATGCTTAATTGAGATTTCACAATTTTTTTCATTTGGCTACAGTGTCACAGGGCATGCAAATGGTTTCCAACACAGGGAAGTGGGTAGCAGGAAACCCTCTGAACAGTGTGTGTGTGTGTGTATGTGTGACTATGTGAATCTGACTGAGCATTTCGAGTGTTTCCCAAAAGTGACTTTCACATGCAGCATTATTATTCTGAAATGTTTTATTATTATTGTACAACAATTACTGACAACACAACCACTACTGTAGGTAATTTTTACTGAAGGGGGTAAAGCTGCTGGAGCTGTGGTGTCAGTGACAGTAATACTACTATTTATACAATTACTATGACAACTACTGGTACTTTTGCTATTGCTTGTACTTAACCCAGTGCTTTAATATTGCTACTACTAACACAAATACCCCAACTAGGTCTGACAGAAACTGGTCCCAATGCTTCTTTTGTTGCCGATGCTACAATTTTGCTACTACCAAACAACACATACTTCTGCAAGTAGTACTCATTCTAATGCTTATTTTACTTTAAACTCTACTATTATATTACAAAAACATAAAGACAAACCTTTTATTTCTAAAGTACCACCATAACAAATTCTATTACCAAGGTGCATAGTATAGTACTTGTATAGTATTCTAGCATTTTACACAGTAACATTTTTTTTTGTGCCAGAATTGGCCACAGAGGAGGAGAAGCGCCAAACAATCAACTAACACCAGCAAGCTTGGTGTGGTCACACAGTCCTAGAGACTGGTTGGTGACCACCTGGCAACCACTAGCCACTAGGGAGAAATTTGTATTCCTTGATTGCTTGTGAGTGGTTGCTGTCATACGTAGTGAAATTGGCTGCTAAAGTCCCAGTTGCACAGGCCTAAAGACCAGTAAGTGAGCCAGGAAACCAAAAAAAAAAAAAAGTATACTCCTAAACTGGTTGGCAAGTTGATGCTGAAAGTTGCTGCAGTAGTTGGATGAAATGGTTGCAAAGAGGTATAAGGTGCAGGAATTGGAAAATCACTTGCAGTTGCTTTGATCATTAGCAGGTTCCTGCAGCTGTCAATAGTTTGCGTTGAAGACATCGACTTGTCTGCAAACATTTGCCAACTACTTGCCGAACGGTAATTAGTTGAAAAAAGCGCAACATAACATAAGGAAATGTAAAACATTCACCTTCGAGTTGTAGTTGTCCCTTTTAAAACACAATGGTGTCAGTAGTAAGGCACAACTTTAACTTTGAAGGAGAATGTTCTCCTTTTCCAGTTTGCATCACAGTTTGTCAAGTTTCACTACCGCTTGGTGCTTAACCCTCTTTGCGACCCAACAACCACTTACCAACTAGTCAAGAAATACACATTTTCCCATAGCGACCTGAGGTTGCTAGGGTGTCACTGTGGCTGTTGTCTTTAGATTTACTACCTGTCTGTCATTGTCATTTTTATTGACATGCCTGCTTTTTTCTTAATGAAAGGTGAAGCTTGGCAAGCTGAGAGGGGAGCAGCATATTACCGCAGCGAGCCACCCTTGGTTCAGTTTTCAGTGTTTTTATATCAGTTACAACAGACAGTGTAAAAAATGGATGTAACTAACACAGAATTCCCATTATCTTGGTGTTTTAAAACCAGACATGAGATGGTACAGAATACTCTAATGGGATCTAATGGGGGTCGATGATTGGCAAAATTAACTTCACATTTTATTCATTTAAACCTTAAAATCAGTGATTAAGCCAATAAATACATCAGGAAAGTGTTCACTGAGGTCACTTAGCCATTGAGGACTGTTTTCCTATAAGATAGATTGGTCAGTCTTTCTCACAGACACATACTGCTAGACAACAGACAGACAGAAGCACCTGGGCTCTTGCAGCTTTTCAACATAAAAGCTCTGATTTAGATCACAGCAGTGTTTGGTCTTCAAAATAAAAGCCCTGGGATAGTTAGAGGAATTCAAAAGGATTATTTTTTGATCTTACATTTTAAAAAAAAAACTAAAATAAAAAGCTGTAGTTAGATGTAAAAGTTTATCGGCTAGGTTAACGGTACCAGATCCTCAAAATAAAAGCCTCCTATTTAGTTTGCTCAACTTCTAAGTATCAGCTGTTATCGTCCTGCATCATTAGGTTTAGAAAAAAGTTAAAAACCCACAAACTTTAGACATTTTCTGCAAAGCTTCATTCTGTTGGTCAACAGGGTGTAGCATCTCCTCTGAAGAATCTGGACAACATAAGTGGTGCAGACATCAAATACATTTCCTGTGGAAACACATTAGTGTGTTGATGGTGTTCTTGATAAAGTATATCATGAAAAACAAACAAACAAAATTAAAAACACAAGACAAGTTCAGAGACCAGGCAGAAACATTGGGGCCAGTATCAGTCAGTTTAGACGAGGAGTCCTTTAAACATGTTTTGACCTTTACCGCGAGTCCAGAGTGGATGTCCAGGTGAAATGGATGCTAGCTGGTTCATTGGCTGAGTTTGCCTTTCTGTAAAAGCCACTGCTTATTACTGATTTTCATCTCACACTCTAGTGCAAACATCAGAGGAAGTTTCACTTCCTGAAAAGCATCATCTTTGCAACCAACAAGTGGGTCATGGGGTCATGGTGTCACAGTGTCCGACAACCGTAAATCAGAAGCATTACTGACACTGAGGCAACGAGATAAAACGCGTCTCCTGCAGCTTCGTGAAAGATCAACTCCCAAAAAAACTGCAGACAGCGCTCTCACACACTGCTGGGTGAGGCTTTGTGTATTTGCATGTAAGAGGAAGTGCATAAATGGCGCTCTCCCGGCAGACTGCAGAGCGACGGCCTCGGCGCTCATCAGGACCGCCAGCTGCTCAGATCACATCTCCATGCGATCTCTTTGACTGTTCCTGATTCCCCATCAATGAGCTATTTTGGGGAATTAGGCCAGCCGACACCAGTAAAACACCCTAGGGACAAGAACCAGAGCGGCTTCTGTCAACGCCCCCTTGCCCTCCCACCGCCACCGCCATTACACCCTGAACGCAGCCGAATAGAATAAAACAAAATAGAAAGAAGTACAATTTACACTCAGAGCTGCAGCTCCTTTCATGTGCTTTCAAAAAGCCCAAATGATGAGAAAACTAGTATTTGCAGAGTGGGGGAGTGAAAAGGGGAGTGAAAGGGGAGGTGGGTGCAACTGCTTCCTTCTCAGATCCTTCTAATTAATTTCAGAAGGAAAATAAAACAAATATCAAAGCTAAACTGCAGATTAAGCTGGAATAGAAACTCCTGAAGGAATACTGTGTTGAAAACAAAATGTAACATTAGTTAAAAAAACTCCAAAAGGTCGTTTTTGTTCATTTACATAAACTCAATATGGCGCTCGGGAACAGGAACAGGAGAAGAAGAAGTTACAGGATTGTTACTTTATGGTAACAAAAGCTATGTCAAAACAAGTTATAGCACATGAAAGGTCTTGTTTCTCCCTACGTGTTGAGGCTTATTATCTTCTTTTTCGAAATACTTTCTCAATGGTTTGAGTATGAACGGCAGACGAGGAGGCTTACCCATCACAAGTGTCACAAAGTTATAAAGCGAGTAAAAAAAGGATGTCATCTGATACCCAAACAAAAGTGACGCAATCTGAAGAGGGCATCCACTGATCATGTGACCCTCTGTGATCCAGGAAATTCAACGATTCGGAAAAACTTATTCAGGACTTACAAAGAAGGAAGACTGACAAAAAGATGATCTCGGTATCCAAGTGTAGGTAAAAAGGAGATCTTTCAAATGGTATAGCTTGTTTCTACCAACCATCTATCCCACACGGTGATATGACCCCTAAAAATGTACCCAAAATGTGCTTTTTAAAAATAGTTTTCTCCAGTGAAACAAGTCAAACATCCAGAGTAGCAATTGTTTAAGTTCCTCTACATCATATATATAAAAAATTGATATATCCCATGATACTGATGTGGACGTCTTCTCTACAATGGAAAAAAAAAAATCACTAAAAAGCTTCAAATTTCAGTCCACAAGGGCCTTCAAGTCTGACAGCATATCTGTATGAAGGTAAAGAGATTTGATTGGCTCTGTTAGAAAAATGGCTTCTGTTGTAATCTGCCTCTGACACGTTTGTTTGTTGTATGGAAACGTTCTTTCTGCAGGAGACAGCTTGTGTGCGTTTATCGGTTGAAGAAGGCCATGTCATGCACCTTAAAGCTCAGGCAAAAGCTAATGAAAGCAGCCTGAGTTGGACTGTTCTGTCACACAGCGTGCATCTGAGGTCGAGAATGAACTTTGATGCTCATGATGTATTTTCCAAACGCACACATGGAGCAGGTAGGCAGGTAGGATTCCAGTCCGCCCACCTTCAGCCTGTAGATCCACGTCTGGCTGCTTGCTGTGTGTGTGTATGTGTGTGTGTGTGTGTGTAATTATGCAGATATGACCTTCTAACGGCGTTCCCATGGATCAGCCTCCGAGCAGACGGGGATCAAATCAAGCTCTGAAAGAAGCGAAGAGGAGAATATCAGCTCCATATCGCTCTGATATGACCTCTCTCCTCACCCACTTCACTCCCCCAGTCTCTCTTTCCTCTCACCTACACACACATATTGCGCTTGATATCTAACAACCAGCACCAAACAAGAGCAAATTAAAACACTGGCAGGAAATAGGATGTCCACCCACACTGTGAGGTAGGTTGACACCCAGGCTGCCTGTTCCCACAAGTCCCAGTTTCCCAGTTTACCACATTTTACACAGCTGGCCTTTCTCAGCTCTTAATGAGGGTTTATCACATGAAAAGCGTACCACTTTACCCCCCAAACTGACTCAAAAGCACACGTAAAAATAGCTTGACATGTTGGAAGATGCTCCGGTTCACTTTCTGGCTCAGAGTCGGATGAGAAGATCGATTCCACTCTCATGTCTGTCTAGTAAATAAAAGGCCACAGCCTGCGTCTGTCTGGGAATAATTGGAAAAACAACCTTATATCATTCTGCACAGTTTTTGGCAGGGAGGAATCATTTGTAAAGATGGTTGGTTTTGGGTTGATACTGCAGCTACTGTACACACACAGAAGAGTACAAAAACAGTTTTTTGACGTGTTTGTGGAAACTTTGTGAACACTGAAGCTGCTGCTGTAGAGGAAGGTCATGGGAGGGTGTCATAGAGATGGACCATAACTCCCAACTACTCATTACTCAACATGTAGGGCGACTGTGGCAAAGGAGCGTATTTTACATGAGACCACCAAACCTGTTGTTATTACCTAAACTGTTACCTCAACCAAAGTTATTTT
Source organism: Pelvicachromis taeniatus (assembly GCA_015108175.1). Classification (NCBI taxonomy): domain Eukaryota; kingdom Metazoa; phylum Chordata; class Actinopteri; order Cichliformes; family Cichlidae; genus Pelvicachromis; species Pelvicachromis taeniatus. Next base: position 19,719 of record VURO01003261.1, on the reverse strand, counting down.
TTATTACCTAAACCTAACCGAGTACTTTAAGCGACGTTTAGTTACTAAAAATTACTTTGTTAGATTCATTTCACCAGAAACTGCTGTGTTAGTTTAGTTGTGTTAGTTTAGTTGTGTTAGTTTTAAGTAGTTTTTAGTAACTGAACATCACCAAGTAGCTTTGAGTACTTAAACCCAACACAGCAGTTATTGGTGAATGAACCTAACCAAGTAGTTTTTCAGGTCTAAACCTAAACAATTTGTTTTTATTACCAAAACTTAACCAATAGTTTGTAGTAAAAAAACATAACCAAGTAGCTTCTAGTGCTTAAACCTAACAGAGAAGTTATTGGTCATTAAACCTAACCAATTAGTCTGTGTCCAAATGTAACCAAGGTAACTTTTACTAGTTAAACCTAACACAGTAGTTATTGGTGAATAAATCTAACCAAATACTCTTTAGTACCTTAAACAAATAGTTTAAATGATTGAATCTGACTGAGTTATTTTTCGTATCTAACATGTACAAAGGGTTAGTAATGATTACTAGGGTTACTAATATAGTTAGTAAGGTTGGTAATGTAACTGAGTAGTTTTTAGCATTTAAATGTAGTTTTTAGTGTCTAACAAAGGTTTGATAGTTCTTGAAACAGTTTCCATCCAGTCACTGCTGAACTGAAAAAGTGATCGCGGAGGTGAGTGTCGTTGTTCGAATCATGATGTAAAGTAAAGACCATCCTGTTTCATCAACCATTTTTTAACTAAACAAGCTGCCAATCAAAGGTGATGTTCAGACCAATTTCAGCTCTGACTCAATCAATGGTGCAACGTAATGAAAGCAATGCGTTAGCTAATCAAACACATGCAACATGCCAAACTTTGGGTGTTGAACTTGCAATCGCTGCACAATGAAAGACAAAAGCTTTTTGTTTTCTCTCTCTGACTGAGGCAACTTATTACATGTTATGACACAGCACCAGGTGTTGACCTAGATCTAAATGAGGGTAAATTCAATTTAAGTAAAAGTAAAACTTTTTGTAGATGTTACGCTCACAGCGGGCCGTTTGTTTGTTTGTTTTTTTAATTTACTGCAAAATTTAGAACTTAAGATAGAATAGCAAAACTGATAGATAAATCTATTGAGTTAATATATTTATTTTGTCACTTGAAGCACAAACAGGGTTATGGTGTAAAAACAACTGCTGTTTATATTTACAGAGAGTGAAATGAGAAGACTGGAATTTGAGATTTTTGTGACTGACCCTGTTGCGTATGTGTTGCTGGAAGTTTAATGTTTATTTTACCACAAACATTTAATACTAACCACACAGAAAAAATGCATGTCTAATTTTTGTGTGCTTAGCATTGAAACTGACTTGAGTTCTGAAAACAGCACAACTTTTTGGCTCAAGTTGTGAGAATATTAAATCAGACTTTTCTATCCACTGTAGTCAATTCAATTAATTTTATTTATATAGCACCAAAACACAACAGCAGTCAGCTCAATACACTTAATACTGTAAGATAAAGACTTAAAATAATACATAGAAGCCCCAACAATCAGACGACCCCCCTATGTGCTAACCCTTTGGTGACAAGGGGAAGGAAAAACTCCCTTTTAACAAGAAGAAACCTCGCAGATCCAGGCTTAGGTGGAGATAGCCATCTGCTGCAACCAGTTGGGGGTGAAGTTCTGTAAATCACAAGTTCTGTTTAGGAATTGCTCTTACGTGCTATTCTGGCCCGTTAAGCAAGTTTGGACCTTGGTGTGTTATTAATTCACAATCAAGATTTTCATACAAGCAGTCTTCTCATCACCGTCTCTGTGTGGAAAAAGAGTAAAAAAGTATGTCTAAGACCCCCTTTTATGTAACCCTCTGATGTCTACATCATCATATGTGCTAACCATAATGCTACTCTACACCTTGGGAGAGCAGCACCAACCACTGCCTGCAAACAGTGCTTTGCAAACTAAAACAAATACCAGATTCCCAGATATCTGCTGAGATATTCTAAATTATGACACTAAATGTGATTCTGAACATTTTTGCTTTTGGTATGTGTTATTTTACATAGTTTAACAGTATCATTATCACATCATAAAATATCTAAAATGCTTCTATGTTACTTACAGTAAGATATTTTTACAGCATAGATGACTTAAGCATGGTTATTTTGTTGGTTTCAATCTATTTTTATGTTGTATGCATCAAACTGTCAATAAATTCCACATTACTGCACTGTTATGATTAAAAACTGGTATTTAGTCTGAAGTCTGCACTTACGACACAAGTTTAAACAGAGCCTCGGCGAGACAGCGTCTAGCTGCTACTTAAGTCTGTAGAATCCAGAGGATTAACAGCTTGAGGCAGAAAGTCAGAGTTAATAATGAAAGTCGATGACCATCGATACTCTTTATCTCTGAGTGGATTTCAGGTTTCATCAAGCCAGCTAATGCAAGTAAAACCTGGCTTTGCTACTTGTGCTAGCACTAGCCTCGGGTCAATGAGGACGATGGAAATGTGCATGACATTATTATTCTGCTACTCCGACAGGACCGCCTGATTTATTTCTGTCTCACGGGGACTGTAAGCAATACCAACTTACCCAACCCATACACTGGAACTACATTTTTAGCACAAGTCAAAATTTATAGCTCTATAGAGAACAATAACATATAGAAGAACTAGTGAAAGTATTTCTTTTATAGGACTGACTAAACACCCAAGTCACAGCAAGCACTAAGAGCAGACTGTGTATGCCCACATCTTATTAACTCTAATGTTTTGACTTGAAGAGCTACTGCTTTTGGCATTAATCCTTGCATCCCAGGTTCATCACCCTATTTTTTCAGTTGATGCGATCAGGTTTTGATATGTTTCCACAAACTAAAGAACTCGGCTCGTCCTCCAATTCAGTCCTAAAAACATTAAAAACCCCCGAGAGCAAGAGTTAGAAGGTTTCCACATGACAGCAGCAATCTGCTTTCATGTCGCTCTGTCAATCATCTCTGCAGAGTAGGCGTCACTTTTTTTTTTTTGCGTCCTCCCCTCCCCTTCCAAGCCTCCAAACAGTGGATGTATCTCATTTGGCAGGGAGCCTCTTCATATTTCACTTTTCACGAGACGCCTGTTCGTTTAATTTCTCCACCATCTTTTCTCTCTCTCTCCCTCATTTTCTTCTTCTCTTTTTTCTTATTCCCTGCAACTTTTTTTTCCCTTCGTCGTCTTCTTCTTCTTCTTCTCCCCCCTGGAGTAGAAACACATTTCAATGACACGCCCACGCCTGGGCCTGTCAGCCCCTCGCCCTGTCAGAGCGCCCACGCTGCTCTGCTCCCCTTCTCCCTCCCCTCTGTCTCTTCCCTTCCCCTCTCCTCCCTTTCCCATCAACCCACATCCTCGACACTTTGCGCTCTAAAAAAGCAGCTCTTTTCATCCAAGTTCCTCTTTAGGAGGAAAGGAAAGAAAGAAAAGAGGAAGAACAACGGAGCGGCATGATTCAGTCTCCAGGCGGTGGTAGTGCTTGTCATGGAGTGTCCCTTTTCATTTGGAGGGAATATGGGTTACAGGATGACTGTGATGCCAAAAACAGGAGTTAAAGAATTTAATAAAGAGAGAGAGAGAAAAAAACTAAACAAATGCCTCTCTTGTCTGGAGTTTGGTGCCTCTTATTGTCGTCTACACTCAGAGTTGTGTTGGTGTTTTTTTCCCTGGGTGGCAGGCACATTTTAGACGGGCGTGGATGTGACTTCACATTGTTTTTTTATGAATTCTCACCAGAAAGTTGCTAAAGCAGCTGTGCAGGTTGTCTTTCAGCAAAAGCAGGACATATTCTTTGAGTTTACGATGCAGTATGAGGCCACAGCTCGTGTGCATGGAGGGAATATGTGTGTGTGTGTGTGTCTGTGTGTGTGTGTGTGTGTTTGCACAGCCTCCCTGTTAGCAGAGTCTTACTTTGTGTCTGTTGAGAAAGTGTGGGATGGTATGAGCGGCTTATGTCTGACTGAACACGTGTGTGCCTGCGTGGGCGGGGAGTGTGTATAGGGGCGATGTGTGTGTGAGTGTGTATGTGTGTCTTTGCACACATTACACTCGTGTGGGCGTTTTGGGCAAGGATGTGTGTGGGTGTAGTGAGCGTAGGCGGAGGTTATGTGACATACAGATAGAGACTGCAGTGTTCCTGCAGTGTGTTTATGTGTGTGAAACTTTGCTGCAGAGTGTGGACTGCACAAACAGCTATAGGGGCCGAGCTGCCTGCAAATGTGCCAGCATGGAAATCTGCTGCCTTCACTTTGCATCTACTGCTACTTTAAGTTGAAATCACCTCAGAGAAGAAGAAACACTCTGAAAATGTGTCACGGCAGAGTGCTTAAAAGGACACCACAAATAGTATTTCTTTTGCATTTTTAGGATGAAAGACTGGACTTGTCTGTTCCTGACGGTGGCAACATTTTAGATCTCTCTTCCAAAAAATACTCAAATATTCAAATCAATTTTTCACTTTCACTCAGTATGCTCCATTTTGTCTTTTTTTCCCTCGCCGACACTACAGGGATTAGTAAAGTAAGACATATGCAAAACAAAATGGCATCCTCCAGTATAAAAAAAATTCAGTTCACTAAACTGGACCTCTCAATCTTTCTGTGGGCACTTTGGAGCATTTTTAATGCAATTATCAGAGTCAATAAAGCTTACCACGTGGTTAAATAAGGCTAGCAGCGCATCCAAGACGTCTGTGATCGGGTTTTGGTGAATATGAATGCAGCTTGCTTTGTTAGCGATCCATATTCTTATCTAGATATGGCTCAAAAAAATCCAACATGGCTGCAGAGAAAATGTTGATTCTTAAAAATGTTCAGAAGCAGTGGGTGAAATGATGGTGGCTAGGACCATCTTTTATATGTAGACTATGATGGAAATGCACATTAATTCAGCAAAAACCTGGAAGATTTTTAGGTGAAAAATACAATTATAGGCAAAAAAGTGTCATGTGTCAGAAGTGTAAGAAGATGATCCCCAAGGTTGTTTGTGCAAATTGTTTTGGCCTATAGATAAGAAACCTTCAGCAGCCATGTGAAAAAGTATACAATGTGCAAAGCTATTCGACACTGACACTGCTTTGTAGCCCAAACCAAGTGGTTTTGATGAATAAACCTCAAATAGAAAAAAAGTAATAACAAAAAAGACATAAAGACAATCAACTCAGAGGCTGTTAGCACCCTACAGGGCTTCTAATGTTGTTTTTTCTCTATGAGAAAGCCTTGGTGAAATAACAAGACAATTTGTCTCCATGTACACAAACAAACTGTTTCCTTTATGGTGACTATTGCATGTTTCCCCATGAGATAATCATTAATACTGAAGTTCTCTTTTCATAGCGCTGTTATGATTTAGTAGATGGCTTTGTGACAGTAAAAAGGCCACATGACTATATTTCCGGCAGAAATCAGGCATTTGTAAAGATTTAGGGTAAGTCTTCTTGACATTATTTAAGGTGTTCCACAGGGGTCCATTCTTAGTCCTCTTAGATTCACTGCATATAAAAATGATCATTGTCACCCAAACAATTGTACTTTTTTTTATGTAGATGATACTGTCCTATATTTACACTTCTCTTGATTTGGCCACTGAAATTCTAAAATCTGCTTTTAATATATATAAGAACACTTTCAGCCAACTATACATATTCAAACCCTTCATGATCATTACATTAAAACCACTGATTGTTATAAATACTTTGAACTCTGACTGGATGCTAGCTAAAGACCACTGAAGGTAAAACTTGGATTTATATACAGGATTAAGCCCAGCGCTTGCTCATAGGGGGTCATGTGATTGTTGGGTTTTCTCGGTTTCAATATAAAGTGCCTTGAGCCATCTGTTGTTGTGACTCGGCGCTGCATAAATTAAACTGAATTGAATTGAAGATGCATGAGAAGACAGACAATAATTCTGATAGCTAAAGATCCAAACGGGACAGGGAAAAAAAAAACATGAGAAAACAAATAACTAAAACACACTGACACACGAAGTCTAACACTCAACATGAAGACAGAAATGGAGGAAACGAACACAAAAAACAACTAAGAAGTAAAAGAAGCCACCATTACTCATACTGACTTACTGAGTCCCACAACTGACCATTTTCGTCATGTCTGTGAATGACCTGAAATCACACATCCCTTTTACTGCCCTTATGTCTGTTCTTTTAATTAAATTATTTGACATATAGAACATGACACAGCAGGTTTGAACTGGTTTCCCACTAGGGCAACCAGATGTCCCATATTTTGATTAGCTCTACAGGACATGCACTTTTCTGATGTCTGGCTTTTACTTGATTCACACAGAGAACTCAAGGACGGGCATTTTATCATAGGTTAACCTGTCTTTTGCTGCCCAACAGGGAAAACTGCAGGTGACCAAAAAACTTGCCAGCTCTGCTGGTTTGGGCTAAATAAATCGGAAACCACCACAAAAAAAGAAGTAAGTGAAAGTTTATACAGCGATATAGAGTTTTTGTCTTTTTGCTAGTTGTTTTTTTAATTTCACACAAGGGAGATATATATGTGTGTATGTCCCATAGTTTTCTAGATATGGTTTAAATCAGGAATATCTGTGGATGCATCCCTACTGATGATTACCAAAGATTAATAATGGTTACCAAAGTCTCAGTCATCAAGGATTATAGACCAGTCAGGCCTTAGCATGTGGCAACACAGGTTGCTAGGGAAAGTAGCTCCCCAATTGGGGAGTGGATCATGGAGTTGGCTTGCTATTGCCCGGTGAAACTGGTTGCAAAGTGGTGTATGGGTCTGCACTGAAAACTTTATTGTGGTTGCTTTGGTTGATAAGAGATTGCAGCAGCCATCTTTACGGCCCATTTATGCTCACCACATTGGTCGCTTCACATGCCGACAAAATGTCATAAGACAGCCACATCCATTTGTATTTGCAGTCTTCTCTACCATCATTGCACATCATGTTACAAAACTTGAGAGGAGCACATCTGACCAAAATGACACCAATTGTGCAGTCGTAATTCCGCCTGCAGATGGGACTCCTCCAGAACGTCATTTGCGTGAAAGATGCAGACATGTTGGCAAATACTTGCTATCTACTCACTAAACTGTAGAGAAACTGTGAAAAAGTGCAACCACACTGTAAACGAGAGTCTGTTCACTTTCAAAGTAGAAGTTGCACATTTTCAAACCAACGTGTTTAAAAAGGTGAAGGCAAAGATTCTTAGCTTCACTACGACACAGTGGTTAGTTAGGAAGTCTTTTTGCCGATGAGTTGGGTCTTCCATGCAAACTACAGGTAGCCACGGCAACCTGCTAGATTGGTAGTTACCAAAGGGTCACTGATTAGTCTGTAGGGCTATGTTATTGGGCTTTAGCGATCAATTCAAAGCGACAGTGGTACCTTCCAGTAACTACTCATAACTGGTTGGTGAATACACATTTTTCCCTAGCAACCAGGCAGTTGTTCTGTAATGAGGGCCTTAACTGACCTCTAACCTGTATGGATTATTATATTTTTATTTCTTTAAGTTAGACTCTGAATTTCAGACAAACTCCAAGCATCACAGTCTCATGGCTAATTTGTGTTCCTCAACACAAATGTCCCTGAACACAACCTGTCATCTGTCCACTTTTGTGTGTACTGGCTTGAGTCCATGTGGACAAAATTAATAACTTCAATTTTCTAAAGCAAAAAAAAAAGTGCATTTGAAAGTTGGAGGGGTCACATCACAAATATTGGTTTTACACAGTCTCCTAACAAGCGAAAGATCCCTGGTTCGATCTCAGGAGGAGACACAAATCCCTTTGGGGTTGCGTCAGGAAGGACATCTGACATCTGAGTATCTTCTTCTTCATTTCATTTTTAAATATGTTAGGACTGTTAAGTTAGGGTTAGGTACTAAAAAGGACTAAAAACTATTACTACTACTCTAGACAAAGATCACAGTTTAGTTTAAAATACAACAGTTGCCACATCTTTAAAAGCTTTGTTTTCTGGGTCACATGGGCTTCTGGCACAAAAAAATCCTTCCTATTAAAAGACATTACTGTGCTCACTGTTTCACATTTTGTTTTGAGACACATTGTCCCCCAGAAAAACAGTCTTTGCAACACATTTGCTGGGATCTGGTCATTTTAGTGCTTTAACAGTGGCTGTTTTCGCCTAAAAGGAGAGCGTGGGCGTTCTGGCGGCAGGGCAGTGATTGCTCCACCTCTGCCTTCAGTTGCATGAAGTTCTGCAAGGTCGTTTTTGCACGATCTTGCTGATGAACAGACCTTCACATAACTTCAGTGAGGCGAGAGGCATAAAAAAATGGCAACGTATACTAATGTGCAAAGGCGGTCGATACCTGCTTTTTGTAGACAGACCCTTAACGACAAAATGACTAAAATACCAACTGAGTCACTGAAAAACGCAGCATGGTTTAAATCCCAACATGCAAATTTGCAGCTTTAATATCAAGTTTTTTGAGGGAATATTTAAAGTGCCTCGTTCCAATGTGTTATCTCGATGTGACACATGTTGAAAGTGACTCATTCTCCTCAGAAGTGGGCTCAGTTTGCGGCAGAGTGGCCTTGTGATTAGAACGACAGAACTATAGCTGAAAGGTTAAATCGCTACAAAAGCCAATCGACCGTCACACTTCCTCTGATGTGTCACTCGAGTCGGCGCTTCTTCATCAATATCAAACCTCAAGGTCCACTCAGCATCGCACACAAGGAGTTTAACTGGTAGAAAGATGCTTTTGAAAAAAGTATCTATATTAAAATCTATAGCTTTAATAAATGGTTCTGATCGAATTAAGCTAAAATAAAACCAAACAAAAATTGCAGTGAGTGATTTATGTGTGGTAAATTCTCAGATGACAAATGGAAAGCTTCTTCCTCCACCTCCTCTCACTACAAACTCTACAAGGTTCGCTTTGTTCCCATTTTCTGCCCTAAAGCAATCGAGTGTCTGACATACTGCTCGTGCGATATCACATATGTATACATCACGTATAATCAGAGTGTGTCTGATGTAAAATAATCACGTCCCAGGATTAGTCATTTTTACTCATTAAACTGGGGCTACACTTCTTACGCCACTCGTCTACTTAGCTATATTTGTAAAAAAAAAAAAAAAAAAAAGTTGTTATTTAAAAAAAATTTAAAAAAAAAAAAATTTTAAATTTTTTTTAATAAAAAAAAAAAAAATTTTTTTACAAAAATT
>VURO01003261.1:0-10484 GCA_015108175.1 Pelvicachromis taeniatus | reverse complement strand
TGTTATTTAACAGAATTTACAGAATACACAGCTGTAAAGTTATGTTAATTAAAAAAATGATGATTTGCTTACAAAAATATGAAATACTGGCACTGAGTTGGGTCGGTGGTGCGTAAAAACTTTTTTTTAAGTAGGTGGGGTTCTTCTGGGGGATTTTAATTTAATCTTATCTACGTATTGAACTTAATAAGCACAGCACATTCTCATCTTGTTCCCACACTGTGTACCTTTGAAATTTTACACTGTGATGCACATTCATAAAGAGAGAATAAGCAAAAACAAATATGTGGATCATAACAGATGCACCGTTGAGACTTTTAAGGATTTATCACAACTGGAAAAATCCTGACATTCAGAGGAACGTGGTGCTCTTTTTTATTTTTGCAAATAGAAAAGGTCACTCTCAGGATGAACCTGCATCAGTTACTGTGTAATGAAAGTCCTGGGTTTAGAAACAACTAGGCCAAGCATCGGTGAGGTGGTGGAGTTTTTCTGCTGGTTTTAAAAATGCTCTGCATAAACACCTGTAAAGCTTCAGTGGGAAGCCCTGCAGCTCCTTGCTGACAAGCCGTGGGCTGACGTAGAGGGGATTTGCCCATTTTGGCCACGTACAGGCCTCAGCGACCCTCGCCGCCCACGACGTCTTCACCCTGAGAACGCTGCTGACGTCTGACATGTCTGCTATCTCTAGGCAGAGGCTGACACTCCCTCAGCCACGACCACACACTGCAGTCAGAGGGAAACCAGCGGCCTCCAGCGTGGTGTGTGTCTGTGCGTGACAAACACCTCAGCTCTGAGCTGATCTCAAGGTGTGATTAATCTGTTAAGTGTATTAATTTGGGGCTGCTGAAAAAAAAAGGTCACCACTACCTATCAGATCGGCGTCTCATCTCGCATGCTGACAGGCTGAAATGCGACAAAAAGAATGGGGGGGGGGAAAAATCCCTTTCAGGAGAGGAAAGAGTAGAGAAGAAAAACTGGTAGAAATGATGAAACAATACAAGCTACAAGGGTGTGAGCAAAGTTGAGGCAGGCTTTGAAGTGCAGCCACACATTTTGCATGATTATTTCTGTTAAGTTTTTGATCTCGAGCCAGCAGGCACGAAAAACAACAGCAGCTTGGGATTAGTCTCCCCCCCACTCGCACGCCTACCTTGCCAGCATAAGTCCCTGACTCAATTAGAAAAAAACCTCTGCAACTTAGGGCTCCTCACGCACAAGTACCCACATCACCCTGCCCACGTCCCTGCAGCACATCACAACCAGCATCACTTTAATCGCCAAGCACAATGAATGCACAGGGATTTGTCTTGGTGACATTAATGCAGAGACGTGCTGACAACTAATGTACACACTGATAAGACAGTGCAGGGACAACAGGGCCGAACACACAGAGGAAATAAAGATTTATCCGCCTTTAATTAAATATCAGATATCATCCATGGAGATTACTGCCTGCAAGGGCTGCACAGAAAGCTGACTGCTCCAAACAAATGCTGTTAACGTCCAAACTGGTCAGATGTGCTTGTGGTTTTAGAGTTTTGAATAGGCATGCGTGTTGACACGAAAGTATTAAATATAAAAAAATGGGACAGTTCAAAAATGTTTTGGAAATCTTTCATGTGCATGGAAACTGTGGTGGGATTTACGGTTAAGTATGGTGAAGGTCTGAATATTTAGCGTGTTATAAAGTTGTGTATTTGTACCTTAGGTCTCTTTGATTCAGATGAGAGCAGATGCAAATACATATAAACTGGGTCGACTCATAGTTTCATTTTAGTCATGTTGTTCTAAGCTGCAGTTCCTCTAAAATCCACCCGAGGTTGGCTTGGACAGTGAGTCACGCCACATAGACTGTCATGTTAAAATATCCAACTTTATATCAGAAATAAACATGTTTACAGCCTGATACAAAAAACAGTTTGTTCTCTAGGGACAATTTGTGTCAACCGAAGGTGCTGAATTATTTTATAACTCATTCTATTGCGTTTTATTAAGGCTTAAAGTTAGAGTGGCCACTCTGAGTGACACGATAAGTACATAATAGCTGTCTGCTAGGTTTCACTTCTACTAAACCGCTGAACCAAAACACTTGATATTATTTGAGATTTACTGGCAGTTTTCTGACAAATAACACACTTGAGTTCTATTTGTACTAACAGACCATCCGAGAGGTTTGTGCTTCAGTTTTGGTGAGAAAAGTTCAATGACTCCATTTGTATGTATGCACTTTAATTTAGCAGATATTTGTGTCTGTTGCTTGGGCACGCCTGGCTCTAGATAAACCAACATGGCGACGAACGTCCGTGCAGTAGTCGATATGCAGAAGTCCTGTGTTTTACTTACAAGGTGTGGATGAGACCAAAACCCTTCAACAAGCAAATATTTGTCAGCAAACTAGGTGATGATGTTTATGGCCAGTAACTTTGAAGTGTTGTTCATCAAGATATGAAAAAAGTCCCAAACTGAGGAAAAACCCCACCTAAAAACGTTGCTAAGGCCTGGAGTCACGCACGCCTAGAGGCTGGTTAGCAACCCTTTGATAACAACAGTGTGTATTCCGCATTGGCAAGTGGTTGCTGGAAGTTGCTTATTATCACTGAGTGACACTGATTGAAGAGGAAGGCGCTTCACCAAAAAACTCCTTGTCATAGCTTTGGTTGCTAGCAGGTTGTTGTGGTCACATGTTTGCATGGGAGAAGCGGACTTATCTGCAAACACTCGGTGTTTACTCTCTGAGTGGCAGGGAAACTTGAAATGTACGACACAAACCGCAAGTGTGGAATGTTGCCTTTTAAAGTAAAAGTTGCACCTTACTGCTGCAACCAACACATTTCAGAACGCTCATCTTAACTTTGAAGACAAATGTTCTACCTTACTGGTCTAAATTGCAATCTTTAGAGTTTCACTGCCGCTTGGCAAGTTGTTTGCATGCAAACTACTGGCAACTGTTGTAATCTGCTAGCAGCCATGCAATCATGAGGTTTTCCATGCAACACCATATACCTCTTTGATGTTAGGAACTGCCAGCAAACTCCAGGAACCACTGACTCAACTCCTGGGAGAACGGACACTTTTCCCTAATGACCAGGTTATGACTGTATACAGGTGTATACAGGTGATTCCCAGCAAACGTCAGGAAAGACTCACCAACCGGACAGGAAATACAAAATTATTCCATAGCGCATGCTAATTGCAAGCTAGTCATCGACCTTTGTCCTGAACCTGCAGAGGTGGGACACTGTAAGTGTAATATCCAGCCTCTCTCTCAGTTCTGCATCATAAATCAATGTATGATCGGCTTCATTTTTTCCACAGAAATTCAGCTTCCAGCTTCCCCGGCTTCACTTCCCGGCCTGTCACTGTTTCCTTGTCAGATCAGTGATCTAGGAAGTAAAGCAGGGCTACTTACTGGAAGTTGCTCCAGGTAAAAAAGCTCCAGCTAAGTGAGTAAAATGCAAATGTAAATGTGAGCGTCCTGACTGTGGGGGATCAGTGCATTTAATCTGCTTTCTGTTCAGTAAAGCAGCGGCGAATGACTAAAATGTAAATGCAAATGTGCCCGCCGTTTGTTGGTCGTGACGTTGGTGCTCCAGGAATTTAAGCTCACTGTAATGTCTTCCTCATTAGGAGCCACTCTGAATCAAAGAGTCAGCTGTAACCAGACGCCTAAATTACCCATTTAAAACTCCTTGTTGTTGTTAAATTGTCAAGCTTGCCACCCAGGAAACGAAGCTCGTTCTGCATAAAAGACTGAACTGTTTAAATGTTCCAGTCATTTGCTTGGTAGCTTTTTCCTCCTGCACATTTTTTTTTTTAAAACAAACTATAAAAACTATATGAAAGAGATTTTATATTTTTTCTGCTCTACATAAATGACTCATTTATAAAAGTTTACAGTTTTATGGCACTGCGAGGAAAGGCCATTTAAATGTCTATATGCTGCATGTTTAATCTTTAACCTTCACTTATTCTCTTACTGTATTCATCCACTGACAGATGATCAGTTCAGTGGCAGCTAGGCGCATCGAATACAAAATGTTTCAGCTGCAGTTTTTCATGTTTCGAGGCCAAAAATGTGTTTTCCACTGTGAATCAATGCACATTTGTTTTGTGTTGAAGAATAAACATTTATACAAGGGACTCTGAGATTACAATACAATGAACAAAAGAACTTTAATGCCAGCATAGGCGAGAAATCTTAAAAATCACATGTTTTAGTTCTTGAACTATCAGTGAAATTGTTTTTAAGCATTTTCAGTTTGTGTATAAAAGATGAAAGTAACTCCCGGGTCTTAAAAGTGAAGCTGATGCTGGAAAGCTTTAAAGCACTTCTTATAGCCACGAGCGGGCGAGACCTCTGGTGGATGCAAAACATTTCATACCTGTCACATTAACTTCCAGTCTACACACCTACAACCTGGCAACACCCAACATGATTCTAATCTGAGCAGACCGGTGGATACTTAGCTGCTGTTTGACGATCCTAGGTCAATAACGATGGGCTTTCACAAACACACCTAAGTGAATCAAGTCATGTGTGCGTGTGTAATGGTAGGGCTGTTGACTTTGGTCAAGTTGCAAATACAGAAACGACGTGTCTTTCCAACCATAGGCAACAAGTGTTTCCATCAAAACTTTCCAACGATGACAACGTGCAACACTGTAAAAACTGAGATGATACAAAAAATAGTTAGACAGCTTGGTGATCATTTCAAACATCACGTAAAAGGCATATTTTACTTTATTAAGAACAATATTTATTAACTTCATGGGTGTAACTTTCATCAAAATGTCTTTACATGTCAGTGGTCTGATGAACATCCCACAACAATTAGACTGCATAAAGAAAGCCTTGAATCATGCCCCAGATCTTAAAAGCTAGATGTTGGCATGGTGACATGTCCCTTCTTCCTACTTTATGTATATTTAGTGGGTTTTGGTCCCACTTACATCAGTCGGGTCAGGTTTCTCTGTTTTCCAGCTCCATCCTCACTCATCATATCTACTTTTAAAAAGGTGACATGGTCAACTTGGTGATGACAGGATTGTGACATCTGTCTTTCAAATGGTAAATATTAACAGCGTGGTAGTGAAGGGAACTTTGGATTTTTTCGTTGGCCAGTTTTCTGGAATTTTACTCTGTATTCCTTCCTCTCACAGCTATAACTTTAAATAAAAAAGTCATATTTCATGTTTCTGCAGCTTTTCGCATTGCTTAAAGTTTGGCTGACCTATGTTTTCCATGATTATACTATTTTATTTATAGTTTGACTTTATGAACCAATAAACAAATCTTTACAAAAGTAGAGAATAGGAAGACAAATTAAGTTGTTTCTTTGTTTGTTGAACCACTTATGCAGCTGTACCTTTAATTAATGTATCTTTTTTCCTCTTCTCTGGGATCTAAACTGCAATTAGAGTTTTTAACAGAGACCTTGTATCTTTCGCCCCCTTACATCTGATTGGTTGCGAGAGATCCCTCCTTCAGCAGAAAGTAGATCACAGTCAAAGAAAAGCTGTCCTTCAGTGACTTTAAAGTTCACTGGAGTGTCAGCTGAAAGCTTTCAGATGTAAAGCGTGGCTCTCCTGCTGTGCTGGCCCTGCATGCTGCGGGGGCCGGAGGAGGGCCCAGGCGGGGCCGGACTGGGCCGGCCTGCTGGGCTGCTGGGCTGCAGGCCGCCCACGGAGAGGCCTGGCTGGGTGGGCGTCATCTATGGAGCGATTGATCCCAGCCAGGACAAAAAGTCTCCCTGTTGTCCTGCTTGAGCAGCAACAGCAGAAAAAGAATCAGAGTCACTGAAACAATGATACACGATGCTTCTTTCTCTGTTGACTATTTTATATTTGCTCTATCCAGCTGTAAAATTGTATTCTTAGACTTTACTAGAGTAGCTTTGCATGAGCCACAATTCAAAACAATCCTTAATTACCTTATGTTGGGCAAATACTATATATACAAGCTCCTCCCTCATTTCCTTAAGTTCATATGCAAAAGATTTGAGCTGTATCTGAGAGGAACACATGAGGATGTCTCCTCTCAGTAACATAATGCAGGTCCAAGACTAGAAAAAACTGTGAAACTGACCATTTAGATCAGTCTGAAGCTTAATATGGTCGCACACGCTTACTCATTATTTGAAACGCTAACCTTGTTTAATATAAACTTCCACCAGTGGAACAGTTTTGACAGGCAATGAGAAAAAGGAAAATAGGTGAATCAAGTGGTTTTTGCCACATCATAAACAGAGGCAGGAGTTCCCCAGGGCACCTGTTTGGGTCCTCTTGGATTGTATATGTTTTTCTGTCAGACTTCTTTATAAACCAGTTTTGGCTTGTTGTAACACTTTCATATTTCCACTTCCAGCAAGTTTCATTTTGTTCTTTGTACATTTTTCATCACTGTTTGGTTTATTTTGCCTTTCTATTCTTTGTCTCTGCTTTTATGATTTCATTTTTGATTAGCACTTTCAGACTTTCTCTATTTATACTTTGCAGGCTTCTTTTATGTTGTCTTTGTCTTTTTAATGACATGTCTGTCTCCTTGTAAAAAGCAGAACAGCCCCATTACCATGAAGTATGTAATTAGTATTAACATGATTAAAACTGCCAAATGACAGCTGGGATAGGCTACAGGCCTTTTGTGACCCTGAATTGGATAAGTGGATAAGAAAACTGATGGATGGGCAGATGATTACATCAGAAATGTGTTGTGATGCAGTCTCTCATGTTCACTTTGAGTCGCCTATCCTTAAATTTGCTGATCTCTTAGAGGCAACCTTGTTTGTATCTCATAGATTTAAGATTAGAAGCGCAGCAAAAGGTTTGGCAGCCTGATTGCATTTGTGCGAAACTTCAAAAAACAGTACCAACCGTACAAGTCAAAGGTGAGAAGCTTCAGCAGATGGAACAAAATGCAAACCAGTTAATACCCTCTTTGCGAAGATTGGCGGTTTTTAATATGTGGAAAATGTGAAACGAGAAAGGAGGCACAGAAGGTAAACTTTGTGCTGCAGTGCGACTTTGCCATCGCACCACTCTTCCTCCTTTGAAGTCCAGGCAGCTGTGCCTGGGGGGGTGGGAGGGTGGTGGCTGCTGTGAGTACGGTGTGGAGGTGTTTGCCTGTACAAGGGGAAAGGTCACAGCTACATAGCTTACATCTTTTTACACTTTCTCCTGCACGTCAGAGGTGTTTGTTTAGCTGCTGAGAAAAAAAACAAAAAAAGCACCTGTAGTCTTTTGGCGGTGTGGGCTACACGCTGACTTTTATACACTGACAGAGTTTTGGAAACTTTAGGGCAGGAAACTAAAAGCAGCTTGTACAGTCTTTCTAGATCACATTTTCTGTTTGCAGCTGCTTTATAATTAGTGGATTATGTCACAGTTTGCTCATGTCACATGTTTAAAAGCCTTACCTTTCCTGACATCACCACACAAAGCACCTTACATCATATCCTGTGTCTCTGCTAGATGCAACCAGAACCTCGACCCTTTTATCCCGTGAACAAAGAAGCCCTGTAATCTGACAACTGACTGCTCAGGCTTTATGTAACCTGCTTGACTAAAATTTGATTTGAAAGAGTAGCCCATGATTAGTTTTGCACGTCTGTAAATTGCTTTACATCATAATTTTTATATTGTCATAATTACTTTTTTTTCTTAAAGCAGGTAGCCGGGGGTCCACATCTAAGGACATTGGCATCACTAGACCCCTAAAATTGTGCTGTGGATTCATTATTAGGATAGCCCTGTGATAGACTGTTGACCTACTGACCTGTCCAGGGATCACTGGCCTATCAAAGCTGTGTTTGCTCCCCCCACTCCCACCCATGACACTGAATTTAATAAACTGATAGACTGATTATCAAAAAAGCAATACTTCTTTTGTGAAGCACAGATTTCTGCAGGACTGTAAGATTACTGATTATTGCTGAAATTCCACTATAACCAAGTATCTCCTACCCTCTAGACTTTATGTTTCCTGTTTTTTTGTTTGCTTGTGAGATATTCTTGAATGAATCTTTCAGTTTCCTAGTCAGGTCTCCCGTCTCGCCTCCTAGAGCTATAAAACAAAAAGGGGGAAACGCTCAACTTAAGGCTTTAAGATGGAACTTCACAAACCAACAGGCGATGGCATGGTGACTACATCCATCTTTTATATACAGTCTACATAATGGTGGAAGTAGCGGCAACATTTCAGGGGTATTCAATTTGTTTTTGCTTCTGGACTTGGAATAGAATGGATCTGACGGCCCACTCAAAGTGCATTAGAAAATCCACCCAAACATTAGATTCCTACAGTGCTCAAACTTTATCCCCCCAATCCACAGCCGATCTGGAATCACCAATGGCAAACATGGAAACTCCCCACAGAAAGGACCAGAGTCACCACCATGCTACACTTCAAGCTCATATTTGCAACAAACTTGCAAAATGTAATCACACAAAGCTACGAAAATAAACATTTTGAACTAAACTTAAATGAGAGATAAGCTGGGAGTCATATTTTAACTAGAGTGGGATAAAAGGCTTTAAAAAGTGGCGCACATTAAGGTAATGTTGTAGATACATTAGATATTCTCATTTGATGATTCTGCTTTCGTGCAGATGTGGGTCATGCACTCCGTCTGACAGCAGCGTCTGTTGGAGGCCGCAGATGTTTATACATCTGGGAAACAAGGTTTTTGTCATAATTAGTCCACTCAGTGACACTATGCACTCTGCAGGCTCTTTAAAGCACTTCTTTGTCATCTCAACTTAATTGCTGCTATGATCCATCATTAACCAACCCATTGAAAAACGCTAAGCTCACAGGCAGCCCTCTCTAACTGAATTTTAATGATTAATAATGCATATCCGTTATAAGTACCACATCTGCTCTCTAATCCATATAGTCGGGCTATATCTACATGGCACAAACAGCAAAGAAAATCATTACATATCGGCTTTTCTTTGCTACTCCTCTGATCAGCTCACAACAATCAATATAAAATGGAGAGAAACAAGACTGCCTGCGAACGTTAATCTGTTAAAGGTAGAAAAATACCACCAGCCTGCAGCTACATGCCGGTAACCTCCCATCCCGCTGAGACTCCTTTACAGACATCAGATTTGGCTAGTGAAATGGTGAAAGGCTCTGGCAAAATTTGGAAGGCACCAACTATTGTGGCCGGTGGATGAGAATGTTAATTTCCTCCCTTGATAATGATGCATGTCGTTCCCAAATGTGATTATAAAGACAGAATGGTGTGCGGCACGCTCGTAATGTGCTTAAGATGTTTTAAAATACACCATCATGCCTGCACACTGTGAAATAAGAAAGGCCCTAACAGAAACCTTTAAGGTTCTCCAGATTAAAACCACAGGGGTACCGGGCCGGTTCCCTGAGGAACTCCAGGATCAAAGGTTTAAGAACATAAAGGGAATTTGTGGCATTTGTAACACTTAAGAAGATTATTATTATGTGCAGGGTTAAATTATGAGAAGAAGAGGTGAAGAATCGCAATTTTTACATGAGCGTCCATGTTTACAGCACCTCAATCCCAATTTGTCACAACAGCATTATTATTCTGTCTTTTATAAGAGGTTTCTGGCCAAGAAACGGAACAAACAGCACTATTGTTGCATGAACTGTTAACAGACAAACAGCAAAAATACGCAAAATATGAGGTTAAAATGCAAAACAACCAAAATTGAGTAACTTATTGTTTCGGGCTAAAAAACAAATATAGTAGTATTTAGGCAAAATATCTGCAGCATCCAGATGAGCAAGTGAGACCAGCTCTTTAAGTTTAGTGGTTTAAGTTTTGCTTCTGATTTCAGCAGGTGGGTGAAACCTACTGAACCTATTGGGACACACAGAAGGGAATGAGGACAATAACGTCCTACATGTTTGGATGATTCCAAACATGTAGCAAAGCAGGATTTATAAGCCTTATAAATAAGTGTGTATCTGCCTCATTTACAATTACCATATATCTTCCAATAGTAGCCCTGACATTTATTCAAAAAATTCTCTGACCGGCCCGGCGTTTAAAAGAGACCGGCGGTTGTTGGAGACCGGCTCTTATTTCCTTCTCGGAATTGTCACGGAGGTGAGAGGGAAAGAGGACCCAGGCGCGGTTTTTAGACTGAGGTCAAAAGACAGTGTGTTTACTTACAGTGCTCCAAAACGTATTCCAACAGTTCACAAATAATGCAGTTCCCAATTGTGCTACTCCTTTGCTCCCGAGTGTCTCCTTGTCTGTGGTAGCCCAGTGCACGAGTGGTGCTCCCCGAAACTTCACTCCGCCCAACTCTCCAGGAGAGGAAGTAAAGACCAGAAAATCACAGTTAGCAGGTTCGCTAGCCGACAGTTCCAGTTCAGTGTAATAATCCCACTTTGATGGTCGCTGCATCCATCTTAAATGCCGCTGGTCGTAGATGACGGCTGATTGGAAACAGCTGGCCGAGTGATGAGTCGCGGGAGGACTGACAACAGTGCG
>VURO01003257.1:0-11704 GCA_015108175.1 Pelvicachromis taeniatus | reverse complement strand
TGAAGAAAAGTAAATTTAAAAAAAAAAAAAAAAAAAGGTAAACTGTTTTCAAAAGACAGTAACAATGCGCTTTGTTTCATAATATGAACTCTTCTGTACAAAAGTGTTTGAGGTGTAATGAGGATTACAGGCATGCATATAAAATGAATGAAAAGAACAAGAACCGAGAGAGGATGATGTGAGAAATAGTGTATTACAGAAAGGTGTGCATAGCAGACAAAGAGTAAGGTGTCACATTCACAAGGGATATGATTGTTGTAGGAAGCAGACAGACATGGCCAGACGTTACCCTGACGATGATCCTCTCAGACACATGAGCAGCCACAGTGTAGCTCTGATTGTGGGACTGTGCGTGGAGCGCCACCACCAGCATGAAATACCTGGAAAGGCAGAATAATCCGGGGTAGATGTGACTACTAGAGCTTTGCCTGTGACCAAACCGTGAGGTATATTTATGTGCCGTGGCGTTTCACCTCTGATCAGGGTTTGGCTTGCCCTTCTTTCTCATGTTATTTGCTGTGGTCTCGCTAAAATGGAGGCGTCCCACTGTGACCTTAGTGACCTGATCTGAAGGCAAAGTGACACTGAAAGAGACAAGAATCAAAAGATTATTTAACATTAAAAAAGACAAAACCACTACAGCTATTTAATGTTTCTGAATAAGAAAATCTCACAAAACCCACAGGACTGGCTTGAAAGGTCTCTTGCTGCGGTCAGACTGCGACTGCTCCACACTGATGGACTGATTCATGGCTTCCACCTGGCAGTGAAGGTAGAAATAACCCATGCAATCAATATACTACAAAACTAATAACTACTACAGCTAGTCACAATACTGCTGCCTCGATGTTAGCTTCACCTTTACGCCATTAAGTTTGAGATAAAAACAATCAATGGGCTGCAGTCCTTCACTTGTCTTGACGTACTTGGGATCTCCAAGCATGCCGATGTATACCGTGACCTGAAAATGGTTCTTCTTCTGGCAAACAAAGGCATCATCAGCTAAGGAGAAGTTGAAGCCTTTGTCAGCGTCGACGCGGTAGGTTGGCATCGGGCTAAAAGCAGGGAAAGAGAAAGCATATGAACACTAGGAACAGGAAACATATGTGATTTCATAGTTTCTGCATTTTTATCACTAAAGATAAAGACATGCATGTGGATTTATCCGTCCTTAACATTAATTTTAAATCATTTACACTGCAGACTAATAAAATTGGTGTGTGTGTGTTTGAGATTCCTAAAAGATCTGAATAAAAAAAGGACTTCGTAATAAATGAAAACACTTTTGTCTTTGTCTTTCTTCTCTATTTTAAGTAGACCTGGCGTTCTAAAAGTTGTGATGGTCAACCAGGTGGTTTTGATAACATATCTGAAAGGTCTAGTGAGTTCATTCTAACCCTCCTCCCTACCTATACTTCTTTTTATTTTGGCACTGTGAGTGCATAAGAAGGTGCACGCTAGTTTTTTTTTCCCTATGCCCCCTCCTCATGTTGCCTTTCGAAGCCGAAACCCTGTGCTCGTCACTCCCCCGCACAGCTCACCACTGAGGAATTTAGAGGCCTTTCTTGCAACACTCCTATTCCCTTTGGCACTCCCGCTATACACTTTGTTCGCATTATCCATTTAACTAATTAAGACTCCTCTCATTTTTGAGCCTCTGCGAGGTACTTCTGCTCTTTTCCTTGCAAATAAAGATTACAACATGTGCAGATACAACGTGTGCAAATGAACTTCCACCCACAGCTCTTTGCAGTTGGCGTCATATAGTGGCGTCCACTTGTTCTGCTGGTGAGGTTGCCACTTAATGCACTGATAATTTGGGTCCAGGTAGGCATTGTCTGCGTCCTGCATTAAACCTGTGACAAACAGTTTGAAATGTGGGCTATTACAGGGTGACCAACAAGTGTTAATAATGTTCACATCTGTTCTGTGAGAGTCTTCGTCTGTGTTAGAGTTTAAGGGCAGCGGAGAGGAGGTAAAGTAGAGGAGGTGAGGAAGGGGGAAAAAGAAGATGCCTGCCTACCTGGTTCTTGTTTGATGATACCTGTGAGGATTTGGGAATTCAGGGTGCTGTTGGGAGAGTCAGAGTGCTTCCTCTTCTTTGCTTGATGAACAGGAACGTTGCTGTGAGAGGAAACAGAAAAACAGTCAGAAATTGTAAAGATTAGCCATCATTTCTCCCCCCCCAACTCTTCAGCCCTGTACATCGTCATGACTCACTCTTGCCCCTGAGGGTGCTGAAGTAACTGATGAAGCATCTGCGTCTGCTGCATGTCTCCGCTTCCGCTTGCAGCCGGTCCAATGGGGTACTGTGATATCATGGGCTCAGGCTTCAGGTACATGTCCCGATGCATGTTGGGATAGTGCCCGTGTGGTGGGAGAGGCGGTGTTGTAGTCATGTGGCACATGTTCTCTGGAGTCATGGTCCTGATCATGTGAGGATCTAAAAAAAAAACCCATTGAGAAAGGAGAATTATGGTTACATTGTTATACAAACTGTCGGCCCTTTTGGGTCCGTTTTCACACTCAGAATGTAAATTGCCTCCTACATATCAATCCTCCTGTTTTGCATTTCTTTGTGCAGTTTATTCTGCTGTCCTCCAACCTTGGCTAAAGGTCTTTTTCTATTGTTTCAAACTGAAGGAGTGCCCATCAGATAACACCATTCCACACCTTTTTGCTAATACCAACACAGGTGTTTGAGCGGCAAGAAATTTGACTTTGGGCACGGCTGGTATGCAAGCTTGCGCGCTGAACTCAAAACTGCACCTGAAATGAACGCGCTCAGAAATGTAGATGATTAAAACTGTTTCTATTTGATTCATGCAAAATGCACATTAATAAATACCAGACACCAGCGTCCTCTTAGTGTCTTGTTAGGTATCGATTTGCTAGCAAATGAACTCGAGTTTCTGCTTGTTCAAACACACCAGACCGATGACTAACAGATGTTGACTTGGAGAAGTTGCTTTAACTGTGTAAACCTTTCAGACTTTCTCCTGCTTTCTTTGATTTAAAGCACCACTTTTGTTTATTGTTGGATCTCGTTTGACTTTTCTCTTTAAGGAGAGAAAGAAAAACACTTGTTACTCACCATTCACCTGTTGGGGAGAGTACGGTTCTGAGCTGGAGTCTGGGGGTGACTCAGGTAGTGTCCTAATAAACAAATATAAAAACAAATAAGGTTGTAGATGTTACCCTCACAAACTAACAACAGCAGGATTTTAAAATCAGAGCTATATTTAAAATTCTACCATGCTAGAAAGCCTCCCCATATAGTCTTCTTGTTTCCTAACTGCCATTATATCTAAGGCAGCACCTGGGATCACTCTCATGTACAAGCCGTTTACACGAGATGTGTGTGTCTGAATTTTTTTTGCAGGACGTAATTTGACTCTCTTTCTCTCTGGCTGTTATCAGTCTCCCTCCCCCTCTTGAGCGTCGAAGCTTTATTTGTTCAAATGACGCTCGATTAAGTATTGATTGCATAATGGAGCTGTAGGTTGTGAGTTGCCAAGAGCATCTAGGATCTATACTCCTATTCATCAACTCACGTTATGTTTTTTTGTCCTCCCTGTACCTCTATCCATCTAATGCCATGCTATAGTGCTCACCCTGGGGCGTAATGGCCCCTGTGCTCAGGTTTGACGTGAGCCTGCTGCTGTTGCTGGTGTTGCTGCTGCTGTTGCTGTGCCAGACAGGGGTAGCCGTGTCGGAGGGCCAGCGATGGACCTGGGGGGTAGGCGTTCTGGCAGCTATGGGGCCCAGGTGGAGGGGCTCCTTGGCGTAGTGGAATAGGGGGGCTCACCCCACACACCAACCCTACAGAGGAGGACACTCCTGCTTGGGGAGATGAATAATTTGGTCCTGGGGTGCTGTGGACCTCTGAGAAACAGCTGGGAGAAAAAAAAAGAAGAAAAAGGGATTAGCCTTATCAGGAAAAACAAATTCCTTTGTAACAACATGATCTGATGTGGTTGGCGCATGTTGTTTTGACGTAGCTGGGTTGGTTCAGAGTCCCTACTGACATGTCAGCACTATCGTCCTCCTTGCTGATGTACTCTTCCAGGATACTGGTGTCGATGTTGGCTGGTTCCAGAGAGCTGGTAATATCATGACCTGTGGTGAAGGGAGGGTTGGGAACATGGAGGGGAGATAGAGAGCATCTGGGGATTAGCAAAAGGAGTCTTTCAGCAACTTCACTCAGTGCCACAAGAGCTGCGGTTTCCACATAAGCCTGTGTTGTAACCATTCCCTATCTAATAACATAACACAAAATTAACTATAAAAACATATCGCATTCATGTAATAAAATGTTGTTATCTTTTCTTGATCGTACAATGGAAAATCGTGGAAAGAGAAGAGATCTGATTGGCTTTTAACCAATTTAAACATCAGCATTTCAGGAGCGAACAACTAGGATCTGGTAGTCATCATTACACGCTTATGATTCAGTGCCTCTAAGTGGTTACACATATAGACTGGAATGGTAAACGAGTTGGATAGCACTTTTCAACTCAACTGGAATAACTTGACGCCACCGTTTGGATCTTGGACAAAAGAAAGAAAAGAAAAACAACAACAAAAAAAATTGGGGTGGGGTTTCCTAAACAGGGAAAAATGATAATTTTGTGTAGTTATATAAAATCAATGGTTTATTTATTCAAATAATGAAATCATCAAGGAAATATTTATTTAATGCAAACCGAATCTGTACAAATCAAGTACATTTAATTTAGCCGAATTGCATTAAATTTAACATTGTACTTCTGTAATGAAATTACATGGAAAATTTTGATGTAATCGAAATTTTGGGCATACACTTTTATGAGTATGACTGCATGATTTTATCGTCATTATTTTTCTTCTTTGTTGACCTTTAAGTTCACCTTAAAGGTGAGATCGAAAGATATTTTCAATCATTTCCTTGTCTTATTCCAACCCTGGGGCATTTTTACCCTTTGACAGGCAAAGCCTCACAAATCCCAAACACATGACCAAACTTAATCTTTAAAATGCCAACACGTAGGACAAGCACATCCTTATGGATATATTTAGAAAAGAGTAAACCCGTTTATAAAAACTGACATTTACTATGTCAAACAGAACATTCATCTCGAGCGTTACAGAAAAGTGAGACTTTTGCTAAAGCTGTCACTAAAATTGTCCCAAACTGTGCCGAACACAGTGTGATTGTGAGGGGGGAACTGGGGGCTAAGCACGGGGGTAAGGACCTGATATAGTGGGTGGTCAGTGAACCTGAGACTTTCTTTCTCTTGCTCATTCTCTCCCTTTCACCCAAACCCGCGCACACACACACACTCGCTCACACATACTCTTCCTCTGATAGAGTAAGCAGCTACTCAGTTGGGAATGCAAGGAATTTTTGTGTTAACATTGGAAAATCTTTCTCACTTTCCTTTAAAAAAAATAAAAATCTTCTACTAACTTTGTTCTATTTACCTGAAACCAAACAGAAAGGTCACCTTCTAGTATTCGTGCCACAGTTCCTCTGAACCCTCTTTAAACATTTTGACTCTTCACCACAAACAGTTCATTGGACTGCGTTGTGTTTTTAATAATATGTAAAGACCCAAAAGTGTACAGCAAAACAAATAAATAAATGAAAAGTTATACATTTTAATCGTCAAGGCAACAGACTAATCTGCTGGTCTTTAGCTAGTCAAATCAAATTTGACAGTTTGACATCATAAATCCTTATGGTGCACTATTTATGATGTAAACTGTCTTGTTTTCACTGGATAGAAACAGATGGTGAATGTCTCTTAATGCATGCCAGTGCAAAGAGAGAAAAGCAGGATGGTTCCCCTTAAATAAGATCCAGATGTGCACCCCACCCAAAGAGGCAGTAAATTTGAGCTGGCAGGACTGATAAGAAAAAACTGAGAGATAGAGGGAGAGGGGAGGGCAGATAGATGGAGACTAAAGAGAACCGGGGGAGAGGGGGGCAGGATGGGCAGAATGCAAGTTTAATGTCTAAGGGATCTAGCTATAGAGGAAAAACAGAGCGGAAAACTGAGGGGAAAATATGAAGCAGACCATCTTTCTGCCCAATAGAAATCAAGCACAATCCCTACCAAACAGAGATGTGACTTAAATGTATTTATAGAATTATTACTTTGTCTCATGTCTTACATTTATGGTCTTAAATTACTTAAACCTGTAGTTATTACATTTCTTTGCCACTCGGAAGAGGTGGAAATAGTTAAGGAATACAATAGTTTGATAATGTCAGCTTTTAGGTTGGCATAGCAAATCATAGTGGCTGGGTAGAAAATGTAGAGCCTATATTTGCTGTCTTTCTGTTTTGGTTACTCCACTGTTTTCACCCAAAATCTTTATACTTTTTTTTTTTTGCCTGTCCCGTTTGGATCTTTTAGCTATCAGAATTATTGTCTGAAGGCCAAGAAGGATGCCCAACTGATTTATTTTACCAAACGGACCATCACGCCTTTGCCATAGTGATCCATTTGATTGACTATTGTTATTGTTGTTTATTATTATTTATTTAATTTTCAGTTGTTACAGACATAACATGAATGGGGAACAGGAAAAGGAGAGAGGAAAAGAAGAGGAGAGAGGGAGAGAAAATAAAATCCACTGGATCACCTGTTGGAACAAGCAAAGAGAAACAACAACAACAACAACAACAACAACGACAACAACAACAACAAAAAAGGCAAAATAGAACAATCAAAAATAATGCAGAGCAACACAATCTGGGGACCACCACAATAACCTAGCAATATTCAGTAAATACTGATTATTGGATATTATTGTGCAGCAAAAGTCTAAAAGTCTTTATTTAAAAAAACAAAAACAAACAAAACAGCTGTCCACTGTCAGCAGTCCAATTAACAGTAAAACAGTGGAAGAACGGCTAAATGGTGAAATCTCACATAGTCAAAGGGCGCTATACGTTCATGTTAAACCTTGTTTGCCTATATAAGCAGCAACTTTAAAAAATACATGGAAAATCACAGTTAGGTCCATTTATTACTGTGTTGAGAAGAAGGTAAGAGTAAAATCTTTGCAACAAGCGATTCAAAGTTGATACAAAAGCTTTGTCCCAAAACCTAGGCTGCATCCTTTGGAGGACCCGGCCTTCGCGGTCTACGTGGGCTGGGTCCTTCAAAGGATGCAGCCTAGGTCTTGGGACAGGCCTAAAGAATGTCAGAAAGCACAAAATGGCATAAAAATCGAACAACCGTGACTTAAATAAAGATTGGACACCTGATGGAGACTCCAGTACTACCTGGCCTGGCACAGGTCGAAATATTGGGGCTAAAGCAAGAGTAACGTGCAGTTATTGTCTGACAAGGATGTCAGGAACGTGAAGACCCTTTCACTGTTGCAACTTTACACCATGACGTTGTGTGTTACTACTAATAATAATGCATTCCTGCAATGCTATTTGAGTATTAGTAAGAAGAGTAGAATAAAAGCTTAAGTAACTGTAACCCCAATTATTAAATCACTTTTGCTTCAGTTGTTGTGAACTGGATGTATACATTTCCCTGTCCTCCATGTTTTTCGTTGTCCAGCTGTGTTCAGTGAGAAACAGTGAAGTGATTGTCAGTCCAACTTCGATACAGACTCGCCCTTTGAGAGATTAGGGGCTGAGAGGGGTGTGTGTGCCTGTGTGAGTACGCGTACGCGTGCACATGTGAACACGCACTTGTTTTTATGCTTATGAGTGTGTGTGTTTTGCCACCATTTCAATGCCTTGCTTGTAAAGACAGAGAACTGAGTGTTGGAGTGCTGGTTAATCACAATTTCACTCATAAACACACAAATTAAATTTTGGCCTTGGCTGAGGATGTGCTAACTCGAGGCATCATGAAGTTAGAATCCTGAGTCGCACGACCTCTTGTTTCATGTTACTCAGGTGTTTTGTGTTTGGCAGCACATCAATGTTACTCATCATCCTCATGGATCACGGTCTTCGCATCTTTCCAAACTATACCTTTATCATCAACGAGAACATTCTCACTCCCAACGCGAAACATACCGACAATTTGTCACGCCCCGAGGCGTCCCACAGGAACGTGAAAGGTAACCATCCACGTCCCCGTGACACGCGCCGGATTGTGGATGGAATGCAACAGTATAACGTTCCCGGTGGAAACACACGTTCCAGCCCTAACCCTAACCTTAATCCTAACCCTAACCATAATGTTATCCCTCACCTTAACCGCAAGCTTAATGGTATTAGACAGTGTTTCCATGACAACAAAGTAACATACCAACAATTTGTCAACATCTAGATCCATGAAGAGAGATGCCTCCTCAGTTATTCTTCCCTTTTCCCTAAATGGAGAGCTCAATGGCACCACTTCCAATTGGAGGACACATATATAAACTATTATGAAGGTTAATGACAGTCAAGAAAAAGTCAAACACCCCCCCATCCACCCACCCCCATTCTAATGTTCAACAAATTTTCTAAACGTTATTGATTTTCGCATCCAAATGACATTTGCATGTGCTTGCATGAACGTGTTAATAATTAAACACTTTCTGAGAATCTTAACCAAGAGTGAACAAAGTCTGCCTGATTAGCAAACACTTAGACTACAGTGCCGCACATACGCACACCAAGAACACAACGCAATCAACCAACAACAATAATCACAGTTAAAAAAAAACAAAACAAAAAAAAACTATTTTTAACAAGCATTAAAGTTATATTTCATGAAAGTATTCATTGCTAGTTGAGTCTGTGGTCTATATCTGTTGGCACTTTTGGGTTTCATTTATATAAAAAAGGTTCATTATCTGTTTCTCACTGTCATAGTTCACCGAGCCCCCCCCACAAAAATCCATTTTGAAATACTGATGCATCCAGATAATGGCGATTTCATCCATGCACGCAATCTAACAATAATTCAGCTGCTCTCAAAGATGCAGCTCAAACTAGAGACATGGGGATAGCGCCTACAGATTACAGTTAATGTGTGAAATCATCACTAGAAGGTGTTAGACTAGTTGGACATAGCTCTAAGATTATAGGCCTTCTCTACATGTTTACATGACAGAGTTACCGTTAAAAGAGTGCAGAGCATCCCTTTGACACAGATATTATTGAGTGAGATGAACAGAAAGCCCCCTCGTTGGGTACAGACTAACAAGTTGAATCTAGACAGAAACAGAGCGGACAGAGCGGCTCAGAGTACCTGCACGTAGCCAAAGCATGTTGAAGTCCTCGAGTTGAAAACACCTGAAACAGAAGATGAGAAGAACAATTCCTGTCTATTTTTCACATGTTTCCCTACTCGGGCTGAATAACCTTTCTTCTGCAGACCCGAGAGCCGTAGATTAGGGTACCTAAATGTGTGTGTGTGTCATACTGTGTATATGTTCACGTGTGTGTGTGTGTGTGTGTGAGAAAGGCTGTTATAATGAGGATTATTTCCCAGTCATGAGAAAGGGCTGTACCAGGCTACCACACACAGTCCTTGTCGCATACAAGCACTGGTCGCACCGGTGGACCTGGCTCAGGAGATTATAGGAGTAACACGGCTGGGACCGGGACACAGAGAGAGAGGCTGGAAAGCAGCGAAACACTGCAACTGTGAAGTCGAGGGCCAACGCAAACAGAGCTACAGAGCATGGTGAAACAAAGAGGGAGAAGACACTGAGAAAGTTAAAAAAAAAGAAAGAAAAAAAAAAGAAAGAAAACAAGGAATAAAGATAAGATGCGGAGCAACATGTAACAGATGATGAAAACAGGTTTTTCCTTATGATGAAACGTTTAGACACAGAGAAGTAAAGAAGACCTCAGTCGTTGCTTACTAATAATAAAATATGGAAGATGCAGTCTAAACATCCAACAAGAAGCAGATTCTTCACAGCATATTTGTTCTGTTAACACCGTCTGTTACCTACCTACCTTTCACACAAACATGAACTTAATCTCCCGACGTCGAGTGTAGCTGTAAACAACATTCGCTACCTGAGGATTAGTCAGATGGCAGTTTGAAGTGAAGGGAGTGGGGTGGAACAATGAAAGATAGAACCCACTCTAAGCGCAGTAAGCCTGGCTGCTCAAAAACAATACACTCCTCGACCAGCATTTCATTGCTGAATCCATGAATCACAGGAACCATCCAAGTGACGGCCTTCGTATCCATTATTCACCTTGACTGTGGGAGTACTGCGGGACTTAGTAACCCAGGTCATGAGTTGCTCCTGAACCAAGAAAATTATTAATCCACTTTTAGACTTGGTTATGGGTTTGAAGAGTTTTTTTTATTATTATTTATTTCTGGCTGATTCAGAAATAACAACATCCTCCATCTGCAGGAGTACATTTGAAATTGATTTGTAACCACGTGCCTGGAAAGCCAGCAGCATTCATTAGCAATATTTTTTATATCACTTCATCGTTCGTGGCCTTTTTTTCCGAGGCTCCAGCTTGTTTACTGTGTGAATTTGCTGGGTTTCTTTGTTTCGTGTGATTGTCTTTGTGTGATTATGCTTACTCTTGGTGTCATGTTGAAAAGAAAGGAAGAAGTCTGTTAATCAGGAAAATATTTTACAAATCATTTGATCAATAAAGTAGGTGTCACTGATTCCTGTTCGTGTAGGTGCAGCTACACAGGCCCATTAACGTGCCTTGTGATGTCGACTGGATCAACACTTTTTTTCCTTCCCACTAAATCCGAACTCATTTTGAGGCTGGATAAAGTCGCACAGATGATTTACTCAAGTGTTTGTTTACCTGATGGAGAAACCCAAGACAACAGCAACAAATGTTACCGTTAAACGTTACGCTCACACATGGCTCGACTTCAAGTCACTATTGTGAGTCAGAGAGGAGAAGGTCAAGTTTTGAGGGGGTTGGTTTTCCCTCAACCCGGCCAGTGTCTCTCCACCCTGAGCCTGCACTATCTCACCTCCTCGCCCCGTCTGCTAACTGTCACTCTAATGGAGTCAGAGAGAAAGAGAGCGAGAGGCCACATACCCGAGGAGAAACACCAGTCTCACCTCATTGCGTTAAACAGCTACCAGGGCTATGCCAGGAATGTACATTAAAGTGAATGTATACATATTTCACCATTAAAACAGTTTACCTGGTGCTGAAATCCATTATAGAGCTCTGTGTGTGTGTGTGTGTGTGTGTGTGTGTGTGTGTGTGTGTGTGTGTGTGTGTGTGTGTGTGTGCGCGTGCACGTCTGTTTGTGTTTCAGGCATGACTGAAAGACTCCAGCTTAATTATCTCATATATTCAAATTTGCAGATATATTTGCCTCCACTTTAAAGTCGAGTCTTCAATTCAATATCAGATGAACACTTGTGGCATCGAAATCATAAGGAGCAGTTAGGAGAAAGAGGAAAATAAGCACCTACTTTATACTTCTCATGGACAAGTTGACATTTTAACCCAAGCGAGAGCGGCTGAAATAAAGCCAAAGTAAGAACATCTCTCTTACTCCCAAAGCAAGAATGTAAACACACTAAATTCCTGTCAGAATGGTGAGAAACCTCTGACAGTCATGGATGGCTGTGTATATTTAAGTCAGCACTAAGTGTGTACTATAACAAAGTGCTAAGTCTCTTTACAGATAACTTGTCATGCAGAGTGTTTTTCTATACGTGCACCTGACGGTGACTTGAAAAGTTATTTATTTTTATTTATTTATTTTTTTTTTTTTTTTTTTTTTTTTTTAGGGGGGTGGTG
>VURO01003254.1:19204-40107 GCA_015108175.1 Pelvicachromis taeniatus | reverse complement strand
AGATCACAAATGTAACATTACTCACTTTAGCAATTTGGACAACTGCAAAGAGGGTTACTTTAAAAAAAAAAAAAAAAAAAAAAAAAAAAAAAAATTAATTAAAAAAAAAAAAAAAAAAAAAAAAAAAAACATGGCTGAGGAATATAACCAAAAACTTGACGTTGTATACAAGAAGTACAGTTAAGACGAACTCATCACGTTTTTCTTTATTTCACTCCAGAAATGTTTAATGTATTTGAAAATGTTTGGGTTTCACTTAGTGCCATAAAAACACAAAAATGCCTGAACAATATAACGTGCTA
Source organism: Pelvicachromis taeniatus (assembly GCA_015108175.1). NCBI lineage: Eukaryota > Metazoa > Chordata > Actinopteri > Cichliformes > Cichlidae > Pelvicachromis > Pelvicachromis taeniatus. The sequence continues at coordinate 39,805 of VURO01003254.1, read as the reverse complement.
ATAATAAAAAATTTAAATAAATTTATAAAACTAGTCTTTTTTTTATGGTGCATGTCAGTTTAATGCTTTAATATATTTATGAAAAATAGTTTCATTTATTTAGCTTTAATTATGATGGCTTATGAAAGCTGGGAGAGCGAAAGAATGGTAGACGGCAAATAACCCGGAGTAGATTCAAACTGCTCATCCTGGTGAACCTACTGAAGTATGTTTAATATTTTTTTTTATCAGGAAGCACTGTGATTTCACAAGATAGCATAAACTTTCTCTGTGTTTAAGCTTATTCTGGCTAGCTAACACGATCTGGAAAAAATGTTTGGTAGTAAATTATTTTTATATTATTTAATTAGTTTTAAGTGTTGTTGGGTTTGGGCACTAAACCTCATTACTTAGAAAAAGATTAAGGTTTGAATTTTTTTTTTTTCGAATGTTAGATGTCATCATGTCAGATGACAGTAGTTAGCTTTTGATAGCGTTAACTGTAGCTTAGCTTAAATAACCATTTTCCCTCCTTTAAAGAAAAAAAAGATTCATTGTATTATTGAAACAACTTTATAATCCAGTTCTATATCACATAAATTATATTAAACAAAAAATTGCAAAATTAGCTTAGTAAACAGTAACCTAGCCGACCTTAGTTGCCTCTATAACATTTAAGGATTTTTATGTGATTTTACGTAATTACACCAAATTATTTATTTATTATTTGCTTTCTTTTGTGTCCTTGTGTTTGTGGGGTTCTTTGGTTTGTAACTGAGCACATGGGCTGTTTAATTTTATGTTCATTTTAATTTGGTTCATATGGCCGAGAATACTCCGTGGAAACAAATGGCTGGCATTGGTGGCTGTTTTCTAAATAACTTGGCTAGGTTAGCTAGTAGTAGCTATAGCCTAGTTCGATTTTTTTTCCCGCACTTTAAAAGTTCTGCTTCAATGCTTTGTGTGATGTTAAAAAAACAAACAAACAAAGGAGGCACAGAAATTTTAAAGAAATTAGCACCAGTAGCTTAAGATGGTCTTGAATAGCTGAGAAGTAACAACTGCTGGCTCTACATTGACTTTTATGTCTTTAAACAAAAAATGATTATTTAAACTTTTAATTGGGAGTTAATTAGTTTGAAATGACATAAACAGGAACAAATGAAGTCAAACACCGGTCAGCCTTAGAATTAAATATGTAGTTTAGGTTTAAATTAATTTTTTTTTCTTCTAAATGTTGAATTTATGGACAATTGCATTGCCTTGCACATGTTGTTATGCAGTTTGAATTATATTTTTGACACAGATGATTTTAATAAGCTGTTCATTTCTCAAAGTAAATCTGAAACTAGAAAAGGTGCTGTGAGATTTTAGTGTAAATGTCAGCGGTAAATAACTGCTGTGTTTAAACGTGTAAACCACCTTCAAACCTCACCCAAGTGTCTGCAGGCAAAACAAAGGAGGCACTAAATAAAATGATTAAAACATGAATGGATCAAAGTTTAATTTAAGCATTGACTTTAAATGTAATATTATTTACAGAGCAGTGAGGACAGCTCATGTGATCCGAACCGAAACCAAGCCTGCAGGTGCAGTTTACAGCTTACTTTGTTATTTCTGTTAATGGCCCAGTGCACAGAAACGGGGGTAAATAAAATATTGGTTAATTTATTCGTACTGTGACTTCCTGCCGGAGTCAGGCGGTCCCTCTGAGTCTGGAGCCACACGTCGGTGAGAGTGTCACAGAAGCTGCGGGAACATCCACCGCCCGACTCGGGTGCCCGACGGACCCACAGCCCGCAACGGTGCGCTTCACTGCGGGCTGAGCGCTACTGCGTGTCCCACTGCAGCTGACCAGAGCCCGGACCTGCTGGAACAATAGTGAGTAAAAACACAACTGAGGCTTAGTAGAGTTCCTTAAACCACAGTGAAACACGAGGGTTTTATCGACAATGTGTTTTTATAGTTAGTTTTATAGTTTTTGTTTTATGTTTTTTTTTGATAGGAGACACGTCCCGTACCGTTTCCTTTCACCTGGAATGAACTTCTTTCCTCCTCCTCCTTACCTGTCTGCAAGACGGTAAAGGTGTGAAGGGGAAAAAAAAAATTAACTTGAATTTCTCTTAAACAGAACTTACAAGAATCTTAAACCAATTTTATTTCCAGAAACTTGATTTAAATGAAGTTTCCACGCAACTCCCTACGTCTTTTAACACTGTAGAAAAAAACGGAGGCGAGTTTAAATCCTGTGCAGACCCACCTCCTGTTTGCTAGTGTCAGACAGTCACAGGTAAGTGTGTGTGTATGTGTGTGTGTGTTTTGCGCTTGTTTTGTCTGATCTTTGCGAACAGACGCTTTGGTGGCCCGACGGCTTCAGGAAAAGATTTTAAGACTGGAGGAAACTTCCTCTGCAGCTGATTCAAACAAACAATTGGAAACACCAATAAAAACAAATAGTGGGGATTGAAGGCTGCTCACGAGGACTTTCAGGTGAGAAAAGAACAATTAATTATTTCCTGTAGGTTTTTCGGGCACTTTTGTTACAGACTACAGGTGCAGCACCAATAATTACAGTGAAGCATATTTAAAGCTGTGCCCATTCGGCATCTAAATTCAATTAAAGTGAAGCTCTGACAATAAACATCCAGCCCCGAGTGCCGCTCTGTGTGTTGATTCCAGGCCGGCAGAGGAGAGGGGAGGACGGTGGGGACTCCTCAATTATCTCCCTGCTGAAGATCCGCAAAACAAACAACCGCAATCCACTTTAAAACCGCAGATAGCGTGAAGTGTGAGAGAGTGTGAAAACTTCACAGAGAGGAGTGCTCATTAAATTAGAGGCTGTTTACTAAAAGTCAGCAGGTGTGACTGTTTCATTTCAATAAACAGATAAACTTGTAATAATAATGTTTGTAGAGTTAATTGAACGAAAGCTCAGCATGTTTAAAGGCTGGAAAATAATATTTATTACAGGAAAGAAGTCCTAGGATACAGTTTTATCCCCTGAAAATGTTTGAATGTGTGTAAATTTAATTTACTGGGCAACACACAGGCGGGAAATAATGTTTTTAGAGGCAATTAAGCAAAGTCTGAGCATAGAAAATATTTGTATTAAAGGGGGAAGTCCTGATACGGAGAAATAAACTGATTTTCGGGCCTCTAAAGACGTTTTCAAAAAAGGTTAAACATTTGTAATTTCAATAAAAGGGGAACAAACGGCTAAAAAGTCTTGGTTTTGTTATTTTAACTGTGAGAATGTTAGGTGGCTGGAATTTGTATTTATCAAAGGGGGGGGGGGGGGGGGGGGTTTTTTTTTTTTTTTGAGGGGGGGGGGGGGGGGGGGGAGTATTTTTTTAATCCTGTAAAACCTTTTTTTTTTCCATAAAAGTGTGAATGTGTTTCATATCAATACAGGTATGAGATAAAATGTAAAAAGTGAATTAGACAAAGTGTGGACATGTTAGCAGTCTGGGAAATGTCTTTATTAGAGGGACCGAGTCCTGAAACCTCATTCTGAGCCTTTAAAAACGTTTTTAAAGGCGTGAACGTGTTTAATGTCAGCTAAGAGTGAACATGCAGGTCAGAACTCATGTTAGTCTGAGCTTCTAGAAAAGTGGAAAATGTTTATTAAAGGGCGAGAAGGCTGGAACATAGAGAAACTCTTAAAGAATGTTTAAATTCCTCCTTTAAACCCATTAAACTCTGTACCGATTTACTCCTTTTTAATTAAAACTATATATTATGTTTTTTTTCCTTTAAAACTTTAATTTAGAAGTAAAATAAACCTAAATCTTTCTCTTCGGCTGTCTCTGGCGCAGGTTTTCCGCTAGTGGGCGCTCTTGGCTTGCGGAAAAACTCGACCTGCTGAGTTCGAGTGTGTGTGTGAGCGTGTATGTGTGTGAGCTCCTGCAGCAAACACACACACAGTCCAGTGTACGAGCCTGATGGGAGCAAATGTTTTCATGATGTTTCTTATGCAGTGAACGCGCTGCGGAGTAAAAACGCACTTTATTTACATGGACTCCGGTGCGCTGCGTAAACCTTTAAAAAAGGTTATTTCTGTTTATTCCCGATTCTAAAATGTGCGTGTATTTACACGGACTCTGGCTTAGAGTGCGAGTCGGTGGGTTTTCGGCTCTCATTTCTGCGCACAGTCGCCCCTCTGAACTGAACCAGTTGCCCTCTTTGAGTGACAGCCCGGCTCCAATTGACTTCCCCAGCCAAAGGAGGACCAATCAGCGGCGGCTGGGGGCGGGGCCTGTGCTCAGCAAATATTCCCAGTAACCGTCCTTTGCAGTTACTTTCCATCCAGGTTTCGGAGCAGCCGCTGAGGCTTCATCCTCCCTGCGCGCTTTGGTTTATTTTGCGGGAGGACGGATCTGCAGGATTGCGCCGCAGCAGCAGCAGCAACACTTTGGTGTGTGTGTGTGTTGTGTGTATGTGTGTGTTTATATCCGTGAATGTGTGCGTTTTTTGGAGGGGTGTATAGTATGAGAAGTTCCATTCCAGCTCCTTTTATTTCTCTCATTCTCACATGTGATCATTTTCTTCATTTTGACCACCCGACCTCATTGTTTCGCCCTCCTCATTTCTCTGCTGCTGTCACCCACAGTTTGTTGCTCACCAGCTGAAAGAAAAGAGGGAATATCTCACCACCAACAACAACAGCCACCACCAACCACCACCAGCAGCCATCTCTCCTTTTCTGTGTTGCTGCTGGATTTTGCTGGACTATAACGCAGAGGGATTTATATTGGTATTGATTTGCTCTCTGATGGGATGTATTCCAGCCTTTACGCGCTGAGCGGGGAGAATACAAACGTACTGTGCGCCGAATGAACTGCTGCCGTTTGGTTTTTGGTGCATCTGGAGATGGTCTGATCGGGGTTTGTGGTCCGTGCGCATCCCCTCTGGATCAGGATATAAGCTGAAGACACTTCTCTCAGCCCTCTCTGTCTCTCTGGAGCCTTTTTTTTGTTATTGTTGTTGTTTATTCCCCCCCCCTCTCCTCCCAGTGTGGACGTTTGGCTGGTTTGAAGGCGCACAGGCTCACCATGGGGGACTCGATGTGGAGATATTATTTTGGAGTTTTGTTTATTGCCTTGAAAGTGGACCTGTGCCGGGCGCTCATCCTGGAGTCCATCTATTGGAACACAACAAACACCAAGTAAGTGCCGCTCGGAGAAATCCCCAGACGTAGTAGTGATAATAATAATAATAAAAATTATAATAGTAATAACTAGACTGAAATCCATCCCATGAGCGCGCAGATGAGCGGAACAAAGAGCCTCGGATTTTAATCCCGGGCTGGTATTCTCGGGGTCATTTTTACTGGGTTTCTGTCTCGCGTCGAGCGAGGAAAGCTGGGTTTTCTCGGAGTTAACCCTTCGTGTCAGCTCCCCTCCGAGCTTCACGTTAATGGTTGGTTAGAAAATAGCCCGCTGTGGGCTCCCGCACTGCTCCGGTGCAGTTCCTCGGAGGTTAAACTCTGATCCGTGACAGATTTGTCCTCGTTGGGGCGTCTTTACGCGCAGCGCTCGGCTCGGGCCCGCTCGGCCGTGCGTCACGGCGGCGTGTTGGGGCAGATTTCTGCGACTTAAGTGAAATTTTCACGCTTTGCTGTGATAATAATCTGCAGCCACGCGAGTTGGTGGTGACAGTGGAGAGGACTGGAGCTGTTTCAGAGGCTGAAATGTTAATGTTTCGTTTCAGCGAGAAGCGGGGAGTCTCCGCAGGGGCAGCCGGGACGCTCCACCGGGCCTCAGATGCTCTGCTGCGGGTTGTGTGTGTGTGGGAGAATGTGTGTGTGGGGGGTAAATATAAAACAGTGAGTTAAACCCCCTGATCAGTGAGGTGGATTTTTAGTTTGTGGGGTAAATGTGTTTAGGACATCAAAAGTTTTCCTGCAAGTTGGAGTGAAGCGGCGGACCTCCAAAAGCTTCCAGCCGCTCCTCGCTGCTGCCAGGAGGACAGAAAAGGCCTCAGCGGGACTGATCTCTGCTCCGGTGAATATTCAGCGAGACTGTTAGACTCTTTTAATGGAAATTAAAAAAATAAAAGAGGAAAGAGAGGAGGTGTTCCTCCTGCGTGCAGCCCGGCTGGGGGCGCCCGTCTTTGTGGCCGTTTGGTCGCGGGCGAACTCCTGCAGCCAAAAGGCTCCAGAGCGGGAACGTTATCTGGGTGGTGGTCGCAGTAGAACAGGTGTAAGTCATGCAAATGTGCGGCCTTTAACCTCCTCTGACTGGCGCCGTGTCCCGTTGTGACGCAGAAAAGCAGCGCAGTTTCAGAAAAGATGCGCAAAAAATGCGCTTTTTAAATCAATTATTAAGGCGAGTGTTGGTGCAAGGCGCAGTTTAGACGCTGGTTCAGGCTGGACCTTTAGAGGCTAATCTGATCAAAAATATGATCTTAAGTGTGTGCGCACTTTTAATAATTTAGTTTCTTTCAATTTATTTTCGGGTTATTTCAGAGACTGCTGTGATTACGTTTTAAATTAAATATTTAAATTTAGTTTTTGAAGCCTGCACACCCGAGACAGTGTTTAGTAAAAAATACTTCCAGTTCAGTTTTATTTATGTAGTTATTTAAAAAAGAAATAGGAACACCCTCACCTGCAGGGACTGGATTAGTTTGTTTTATTTTTTTCTTCTTCAATTTTTAAAAATTCAGTTTTTATGACATTTGAATGAAAACGTCAAAAGTTTCCTTCCAGAAACTCCCTTGATTTGGATCTAGATTAGCCATGAAAGCTCATCACGTCTAAGTTAAACTCAGTTCTTCAGATTTTTATGCAGACCTTTCAGAATAATCCTGCTGATAAGCAGACAAACGGGGGAGAAAGCAAAAGTATTCCTGCGTCTGACTGGAGAGGTCAGAGGTCACACAATGATCTCATTGGCTGAATTTTCTTTTTCTTTCTTTTTTTTTTTGGTAGTTTTTAAACTCTCCTTCTTTTGCTTGGGTTGAATAACACCCTGAAAGTCGTCCTTAGTGTCTTCATCAGCAGGTCGGAGCTCCCCCTGCCTCCTCTTTGACTATTCAGCTGAGGATGGATGCTGGAAATGTGAAGGATTAAGCCTCATTGTTGTAGCTTTACTACTTTACTGCCCTCCAAAAAAAAAACAACAAAACAAAAAAAAAAAAACAAGAGAATGACCCCCTCCTCCTCACCACCTCCTCCTCCTTCGTGTGGTAATCCATTTTGTAGTTGGGAGGGAGAAACAAAAGCGAGGCCTGCTCTACATGGTTTTATGTAAAAGAAGCGCTCTCTCTCCTCCTCTGCACTTCATTAAGAGATTACACAGCAGCCCCCGAAGGCCCTTTGTGACCGGGCAGCGATGGGGGCACCTCTCAGGGTCCTTTTGTGAATGTGGAGGGATGCAGGGAGGGAGATGCAGAAACCTCCTGAATGAGTGACGAGGAGTCCGATTCCAGTGTTTTTGTCTCTGTGAGGCCGTGATGGCGTGGCACATTAAGCCCAGCTCGCCCTGCTTCATGTGCAGCCAGGGTTTATGTTCAGTTTATGGTGAATAAATATATTTACCTCACTTAAAAAATAGACTCTAACATGTATTAAATCCAAAATAATTTCTGTTTCTGTCATTTTTAAAGAGTTTGCTCTTGTCCTGCTGCTGTAACTGAGTCACTCTGCTGAGTCAGACCAGAAAACACAAAAGTAAGACATTTACAAAAAGCTAACATGGCACATGAAAACATCCGAAAGCAGCATGTTGTCTTATTCTTCAGATTTTTGACTTTTTGCCTTAAATATGACTTCCTTTGCGCACTACCTGACCACTTAAATAATCTGAGCAAATTCAGCTCTTCATAGCTAACTTGTAACTTATTTTAACCTTAACTGATCCTAAATAACAGCCGATTTTAGGTAATTGAACCATGATAATTCAAAGATTAGCGAACTTTGCTGATCCTAGTTAACTGATTCTGCCTAACAAAGCTGGTCCAAGCCGCCTGATACCAGAACTTAATCTCTTCTAGCTGACTTCATCTATTTTAGCTAACTTAAGTAATTTTAACTAACTTAAGTTATCCTAAACCTAGCTTATCCTAGCTAACTTAATCTGTCCTAGCTAACTGATACTAGCTAAGTTAACCAATTTTAATTAAGTGATCTTAGCTAACTTAACAGATCCTAGATAATTGAAATAGTAGCAAACATAACAGAGTGAAGCAAACCTAGCTGATCCTAGCTAACTTAACCTATCCTAGCTATTTTAACCAGTCCTAGTGTTAGCTAGGATACGTCTAACTGGTAAGCTAATTGAGATGACTAAAGTTAGTGTTCCTTACTCGAGGGCATTGGTTGATAATTATTCATATGTTTTATTTGTCATTATTTTTGTTAGTTGGTTAAGTTTTAAAGGTGTTTAATAAAGCCACATATGATTATATATGCAGTATGACTGCAAATGAAATGCACGTGTTTGATGAATATTCAGTTTTTAAGACATTAGAAAATAAATACATACTGGCCTGACATATTTACAGAGGAGGTTTATGTGCTGCCTTAACATTGTTTGTCAGAGAATCAGATGCTCAACCAATTACAATTACAGCAGCTATAAATCAATGTTATTCCAGCGTCAGTGTCAGCACACTGGCTGAGTTCCTCTGCATTTTAACGCCGACCCAATGTTTATTTAGCATTTCAGTCTCAGGCATAACGATGATTCGATGAAAAGTCAGAGAAGCAGTTTGTGATTGCCTCTGTATAATGAAAGAAGAGGGAGAGAAGAAGAAGAGGAAAATCTCTCTGCGTGATTAGGGTGGTTATGTTTAGCTGCCTCGGGTCAGATGAAAGATACGAGGCCACCACATCTCGTCCGACAGAGGGCTGCAGCTAAACATCCAGCTCCTCTCGCCGTTTGCTCATGACTTTAGGGCCGCAGGAAGAGGTCAGCGGCTCCATTTGGTCACACGAATCCACCAGAAAGTCTGAAAATAGAGAGAGTGGAGGGACAAACAGGATGCTCCTCTTTCTGTTTGTTTTTCTTCTTCTACCATTGGGCTCCCTTTTGTCACCCTGCCCACCACAAACACTAAAAACAACTCAGAAGACAAACGAGAAAACAGATGTAAGCCTTTGAAGACTCACTCAGGTGTCGCCTACCTGTGAGCCTGATTTATGTCACTTTCTCATCACAGTTAAAGTTAAACCTTTAAAAATCTTCCAACTCCTTTTTGCTGCAGTAAAGATGAAACCCGTCTGTCCTCGCCTCCTCTCCGCGCCGTCACAGAGGAGGCCCCGTGAGGCCCGGGGTCTCCATCCAGCTCCTCTCCCTGTGATTTTCTGCCTCTTCACGAGCAGTCCAAACAGGTTGTTGGGTGGAAAAAAGAAAAACCTTTTAATAGTTAAATGTTTTAATAGTTAAATGTGTGAAGTAGTAAAAAAGTTGTCATTTTGTCACAACAAAAGTGTAAAGTAAACTTAAAATGTGTTGGGGAGGAGTAAAAGTCATTAATTTATGCGCTATGTACATATTTTTTAAAATAACTCCATACTAATTTACATAGATTTAATGCATTTTTAACATTTAAGTGCCTCAAACAATTCTAAACTACAAAACCTCTGACACATAAATGGTAGAAATCCTTTTGAGCTGTAGGTTTCAATGTCTTCAGTGTGAATTTGTTGAACTAAACATAAAATATGCAAGTATTGCTTTCCTTCCTGCTGTTTTACAAACCTACCCTGTCCACCTACGTGTTTGTGGTTTATTGTTTTGTGTTATTTGTTTTTACCTGTGCTTTTCCCCCAATCTGACTGTGTATCCTGTTCTAACAGGAACAAAACAAAACTCGGCCCTCTCACTTTGATCTTCAGTTGAGCTGACATATTTTTCCTGTAGTCTTAACTTGTGTAAAAAAAAAAAGAAGAAAAAAAGTGCTGATTGATTACAGAGCTGATATTTCACTTAGACTCAAAGTTGAGCCTATTTTTTTAAATGTGCAATAATGCAAAATAAGTTACCTGCCATTTTGAAAGATCTGAATATGAATTGTGCGATAGTAATGATTATTGCTGTGTGGGTTTGAGCTTCTTATTATTTTATTTAAACCGGTTTCTCCGGGCAGCTTTAGTTGCCCCGCAGGAAACTTTTACTGTCGTCTAATGGCTTCCGAACACTGTCGGCTCTTTTACACACAGCCAGTATTTGAGGTGACAGTTTTTCTGTAAACTTTCAAATTATTGACAGAAATCTAGCTGCCTTTTGCTGAATGATCCACCAAATAAATGTAAATACACACGTTTTTCCACAGTTTTCTGGAGGGTTCAAGACTGAAACGTTGTGTTTCAGTGGCACAAGCGGTGTTGGGATGTTTATTTTTAGATTTGTATTTTTATTTTACCAGGAAGTCCCAGTAGGATTAACAGACAGCGACGTGGCTGAGTTAGCAGTGGTATGAACTTCATTATACGCCCTCCAAGGACTTTTCTTTTCACACCTTTACTTTTGTTCTTTGCACTTTTAAATTCGTTCCAACAGCTTCAGCTCACTATGAAAACTGAGATTTCCACAAAGAAAACGTGAAGAAGCTGAACTCTTAATAAATAATTTCACTAAGTACATCCCAACATCCACTTGTGTACAGACAAATTCATTAGTCGGTTAATGGAGGATCTAATCAGCTCATTTGTTAACAATATTAAAAATTAAAAATGTACTCCAGTGCTGCAAAACTGAGAAATTCTGTTTTATAGTGAATTCGATATGAAAAATCAGGCATTTGAGTCGCAGAGACACTTTTCTTTTGATCAGTTTCAGTTTTTCTTGTCGAACTCGTGTACAGGGCGTCTAGAGTGATTCCTGAGAAGTCACGGTTATTGTTGAGTTCCTGCTCGTGGGTTCAGCAGGTACGTTTAAGGATTTTCAGGTTTCTTCTTTTAGTTCATCTTTTCATTTTTGTCTGTTGCCTGATACATTTACATGTTTTGTGCTGTAGTTTGTGGTACTCCAGTACAGGAAAATACTGCCTTTGTACTACAGTACGTTTTTTTTCTGAGAGATTTTCACACACAAACATGTGAAGATCGTTGAATATAGCATGTAACAATGAGCGGATTAGTGATTTGACAGAAAATTGGCATCTTAAGGTCTCTTGCGACAACGATTTCACAGTTTTAATGAATCGTAACTCAAATTTGTTGATTAGATGAATCATAAAGTCGTCATTAGTTGCAGTTTCAAATCCTGTTTTTACATGAATACGTAAGTGGGGAGAAATGCAATCATGCCATCATCTATCTTTTAATACCTTAACAGATGTTTTTGTGATTATACCTACATGCTTTTACTGCCGTGACGTGTTGAATGCGGTGTTTTGTGGGAAATTTATTACTGAGTTTCAGACTCAAAATGCTATTTTTTTTGCATACAGACTGAAGGGCTTAGAAAATCTGGTAAAACAACATTCGGATTAGTGATATTACAGTAAACTGATTACTCTAATGTGCTTTTGATGACATTTTTCAGAGTTTTCAACACTTTAATGAACCATAAAATCTTTTTTTTTTTTTATGGAATAACGTGAGATAATAATCTAGTCATAGCTTCATGTGCCTTTCAATACGTAAACGTGTTATTCTGGATAATAGTCAACTGCTTCTACTTACATAACGTGTTGAATTCAGGGCTTTCACTGTGCGTTAACAGCACTTAGCTTCTCCCTCCCGTCATAGAAAAGGGATTTCTGTATTTACTCTATGTCAGTGACTTAAAATGGAGGCAGTGGATTAAAACAAGCTTTACACAATGAAGCGAAGATGAACCAAACTAAAATAACGTGAAGTAAAGCTCCTTTTTATCCTGCGTGGTCAAAAAGAAACAGACCCGTTTAACATTATGTGACTTTTTACTGCAGAAATAGCAGCGGCCCATTAAAGGTCAAAGGTCAGCTTTTTAAATGAGGAAATTGGCACACTATAAGCAGGTAAACACATTGTTTTTTTATTCTGATGAATGTGTACCAGAGTACTCAGGGCTCTTTTGTCTCAGGAATATTTATGATGGCCGGGGGGGGTTCACTAAAGACGGGGTGAGGGGCCTTATAGCACGGTGGGGGTCAAATGCATTTACAATCATGAGGTGGAGGGGCAGGCTTGTATTTGTTTGCATTTGTGAGTCCCCATTTGGCAACCTCATCAGCCTCTCCTGTATTCGGCCTTACCTGCCCACCGGGGGGGCCAGGTATCCGGTAACACTGTGTCGTTGTCCTTTTGTGTTTCTTTTTCAGGCCCTTTTAAGCAGCTACTGCTTTTCTTCTTTGCTGAAGTCTCTCTTTATGCAGCACTTTAGCTGAAATATGATGGATGGTTGTGTTTTTACCTCCGGCTAACGCATAAAGTGGTGACAAGGATCCCGCTGGACTGAAAATGACTCGAGTTTCTCGTTAACTCACTGTAGGCATTACATTTGTTGATGGCGTGTTTAAGAGAGCCTGTAAGATTAATTATTTGAGTTTTTTTGACCCTTTATTATTATTTTATTTTGGGATGTAGTTACTTTTCTGTGAGTACATGCATGTTTTATTACAGATTAAGGGAAATAAAAGCAAAGTAACAGCAATGCCACCTCCAAAATTCAAACTAGGCTCCTATTAAACATTAAAAATATGAAACTTCCTGATGTCGAAGGTCATTTTAGGCCTGTGGCTGTAAAGCTTTTAGACCTACAGTCTAAAATCTCCCACAAAGATTCACTTTACTGTGACAAATAAAAGCATCACATAATGTCTGTTACAGGAACTGTAATATGCTTTTTGACAATTGCTGGGTCCTGTTTTTATTTTGTTGTCTTAAACAGGATTGCTTGTGATTTTTATAACTGCATTAGCCCTGATGTTGCTATTTGTTTAAATTATGGGGCTGAAGTCACACTAAAGTGGGTGTTTGAGGCATAAAGGGAGGAGCTGGCAAGGTCTAATAACTGCCTAATGTTGGCGTTGCAGTGTATTCATGTGGCTCTTAAATATCTGAGTCATGCTTGATTTCTTGCTAGTAGCTAGCTTCCCGTAGAGATAGCACCGATGGCAGCAGAGCAGGAGTTTCTACACCCTGCTTGATAATATTGTTAGAGAGGTTTTGATCAAATATGCTATCAGAAAACATCAGAAGTTATTTACTCGCTTTATCTGTGTATGTGTGTTCAGGCGGCGTGTGCCTGTGTGTGTGGCAAAATACACATTTTAAAAATATTTTATATGAATTTAGAGTCGTGTTTCAGGTTTGTAGCTAGAATCAGACTGGGTTTGGTCTGATTTAGAATAAAGACCTTTTAATTGGCTTTTTTTGAAGCTTTGATTTTGACTTTCTGGCCATCATCATCTGCCGTGAGTAATGCGCTGTTAACGGGGAGCTTTTGTGCTCTCAGATACATACACAGAACAACCGTATCCGTGCCTTTCAGCTGCTAACGTCACTGCAGCTCTTTAATAAATCCTAAAGTCGGTTTTCCACGGGTGCAAGCCTGTTAGTAAATCTGCCCTTTAGACGTTTAAAAGGAGCACATGCATGCCTGCCTGCTTTTACCCCTGTACAAACACACATGCCCACTTGCACGCATGAATGAACGCTTCCAGTCACACACACACACACAAATATACACGTCCATTTAAAAAAAAAAAAGTGCACAGCTCTACAGTATTTGTGTTCGAGTGAAGCCCCGAGGCTCTTCAGAGGACCTTCCCTCCCTCTGCATCCTCCCTCACATCCACACATGAGATGATGATGCCAGATGGTGCTCCATACTCTTCCTCTCTCCTCTTCCTCACTGTCTGTCCATCACTGGTCGTACTGTATCATCGCTGAGTGTGTCCGGGGGGGCTAAAAAGAAATATTCGCTCGGCCTAGTTATCCACCGCATGTGTGTGCGCTTGTACTGGAAGCGGGGAAGATGATGCAGGGGAATAATGTATGTGTGTCTGCATGTGGATGTTTCAAAGACAAAGAGAGAGCGATAGAGACAGGCAGAAGAAGCGAAGCAGCCACTGTATGTGATATGACATACTGCATATGATTTTACATACTGCATGTATGTCATGATTATTTAGTATAGTTACTCGTAGACTTTGGAAAATCAGATTTCTTTCTAGCCTTGATTTGTATATTTCTATGTTTTTTTTTAAGCCTAAGAGGAAAGATGTCATTCTCCATACGTCAGCGAGGCTGAAGACGTTTTATTACCAGCAGAGTCTCATGGAAATTTGTGAAATAGTCACAAACTCTAAACCACCGAATAACATTTCTGGACACAGATATTACAGGTTTTTCGTGCCGTTGATCACAATTATTTGTCTTTCTAGTCTAAAATAAAAGTTTGTATACATGAAATGAATGTTTTCAATGTTTAAAAGGCAAAGAAAGTCCACATTCAGAGACAGAGGGGATGTGGCTCACACCTGAGACCAGGGTTTTAGTCCTAGATGTTGTGCTAGCATGAAAAACGGTGAAAATCGATTACGTTTTCGTGACTACGGGATTTTACAAGAACTGGTCATTGCTGTGGCAAAGATCATGGAAAGTTGTGCGGAAGTACATTAGAGTTTTTTAACATTATAGTTTTTCTTTCCACTGGAGTGTGATGGCCAACAGATCAAAGCTGCAGGATTTACCACTGCAGACACCTTGATTTTGAGTTTTTGGTTAATAAAGCGTAGAAGTCGTAGAGGATGGAAAAAAAAACAGCACAACTCTAATAATTCGTTTTGATGACGCTCCTTTTTGCATTACAAGATTGAAAGTCATATTTATGCGCATTAGAAAATGTAATAATATTTGTGATAGAGAAAGGAAACAGTATAGTTAGGAGAAAAGCAACAGAGCCATTAAAAAACGTATTCCTGTGTAAAATATGTTAATTATGAATCAGGTCCCCTGTGTAAAGGTTCTGCAGCTGCCCTGCGGTGCCTGTCTTTGTAGTCAGCTTTAAAGAAAAAAAACAAAAAACTGTGAAATCCTGGAGCTCAGAGACTGTTTTCCTTCTCAGTGCTTCAGAAATGAGCCGACCCTTCAGGCAGAGGTCAGAGTTCACTCAGAGATGCTATGCTGACTGTAAATATGTATGAAGGGATGCAGGTTTGTGAGGGGAAAACGTTACGAGGAAGAACGTGAACAAAGTAATTTCTCAAATAAATAATTTATAAAATCATTTTGTCAATAATTTATTGATAGTTTAGGTTAAGAATGATTAAAATTTTACCGTATCCGTTACAGTATTGGTACTTTATCCAAACCCATGCATTTTTAAAATCCCGCCTTTACTTCTTTGCTATATATCATATCACCATCCCAACGTTACCCGTTTGCTGTTTCGTGCCACGTTTTCTATATCAATAATTCATTTCACATTTACTTTATTGCTATTTTATACCACATGTGCCTTAAAATTATTTTATTCCATCTTCACGAAAACCCCAAAGAAAGATGCAGTAAATTATCAAGTAGCTTTTGCACCATTTATTTATTTTTTTGACAGGAACTGCATATTAATGATCCAAAATGAAATAATATAAGATTATTGCAGTTATACCCTTAGGCTAAATATGCAAAATACATTAGAGAGATACATTTTATACATGACGAGCAGAGAATACATGTAATGAGTCATGTCAAGTAAGACTCTCTGTTCAGCTCCATTTCTTAGGGGTAAAGACCCATCGTCCTGGTCGTAAACCCAGCGTACGTTTCATTATTTGCTTTGCCTTCTTGTGTGTTTACGTGCACCGGTATTCGCAGCACACCGTAAAAAGCCTCCGGGGTGTCCGTGGTTAACGCTCCAAATTGTTTTCGAGCGTGGGGGAAAATTTGTTTAGCAGATAAATACGAGGCTTCACCTCTGAGTGTGAGTGTGTGTGTGTGTAGTCACTGGAATGCTGCAGGGGTTCTCATCACTCGGAGACTAAATGACAACATTATTTTACTTTGGGAAGAAATTTAGGGAAATTCAGCTGCAACCCTCCAGGCGCTCTGCCTCTCTGTGACAGTATTGTTGTGGATTTGCTGAAACTCCGAGATGAGCTTTTATAGTTTTTTATTTTTTTTTATTTTCTGTTTTGTATTCCAGCGATGTTCCACCATTTTCTCAACCGTGCCGCCTTCTCCTCATTTATCCAGTTAATTATTCGCTCGTTCCAGAAAAGCTCAGTGATTTTTATCTGCAGATACTGGGGTCACTTTGTACCACACACACACACACACACACACACACAGCTCACATTCCTCCATTATCCTTCATCATCCAAAATTAATGGACACAATCAGTAATTACCACATCAATAATTAAACCAACTTTTCTTTTTTTTTTTGTGAGTATGGAGAGGCTCAATGGCAAACACTCCAATCCACAATGCATAATGAATGACTCCTCATCAGTTTTTCGGTCCCTCACTAACGTCCCTCTCTCCTTTCAGATTCGTGCCAGGCCAAGGCGTGGTATTATACCCCCAGATTGGGGATAAATTGGACATTGTGTGCCCACGTGTGGACGGCGGGGTTGGCGAGGGTGTGGAGTACTACAAGGTGTACATGGTGCCCAGGGACCAGCTGGAGAGTTGCACCATCACCAAGGCCGACACGCCGCTGCTCAACTGCGTCAAGCCCGACCAGGACGTCAAGTTTACCCTGAAGTTTCAGGAGTTCAGCCCCAACCTGTGGGGACTGGAGTTCTTCAGGGGAAGGGACTACTACATTATCTGTAAGT
Organism: Pelvicachromis taeniatus; assembly: GCA_015108175.1. Classification (NCBI taxonomy): domain Eukaryota; kingdom Metazoa; phylum Chordata; class Actinopteri; order Cichliformes; family Cichlidae; genus Pelvicachromis; species Pelvicachromis taeniatus. The sequence goes on along the minus strand of VURO01003254.1, from coordinate 23,111 downwards.
ATCCATTGAGTCAGGAGGGTAATTATAACTTGATAAATTAAAGGGGGAATTAACTTTAAACAGATATACCATATATCTTCCAATAGTAGCCCCGGCGTTTATTCAAAAAATTATTCAGCAGGCCCGGCGTCTATTTGTCGTGACATGTTTTCAAACCCGGCGTTTATTAGAAACGGGCGTCAATAAGAGACAGGCCACTACTAGCAGATATACGGTACCTTACATTTCAGAGTCTAGTATGATCTCTGTAAATTCTTCAAATTCAGCGCGAAGACAGTGAAGAAGACTGTGGCTGATTGGCCCTAAATAGCCAACCGTGTTGTTGCACAGCAGAGGTTCATGAAATTGTATCAAGGCAATATTAAAGGTGTGGCAGTTTGTCATTTCGATCTGACTTGTTAGATTATCACGTCTGGCTCAAAATCAACAACACGCTCGTTGCCAAAATGTTAATGTTTAAGCTTGAATCCAGTCAGTGATGATGCTGTTCGTCTTTATAGGCAGTCACCAAACTTTCTAAGTCTGGGTTACCATAGAAGTTATACCTGTGGCTTTCATCATTTGAATTGGGCTTTTATAATAACTGCCCAGAGGTGTTGCCAAGATGGCTGTCGAGTTGACAGAAATGCTTTCAGAAGAAGTTAGGGAAAATCTAACTATTAAGTAAACATATTAGATCCAAACCTTTTAAGTTTGAGCTTGGGTGTTGTTTCCTGTGACTGTAAAATCATCTTCGATTATCTTGGTGGTTGTAGTCCTGTGGGTGCAGGTGTGGCTGCTGACTGCTGGCGATGTGCAGCATTAACACCATCCTGGGAGGAAGCTGGGATGGGGCTTAGCGAGGGCCCCCTGGTTTGAAACACGGGAGGTGGACTGAACCATCTGTGTGGCGCTGACGGAGGACGGAGGGTGGAGGGTGGGGGGACCATCTGCGAGTCTCTGCCACCGCCATCTGTGAGCTGTCACAGGAGGGGAAGGCCATATTTCTGAGTGAAGGAAGGGGAAAAAAGCAGGAAGAAGAGAGGATGAAAGGAGAGCAGGAAATACTGCTTTTTCTCCAGGAGGCCCAATGTTTGCAAAACAAACGTGCAGGTAACAGGTTCGCAGGTACAACACCCTCAATTTGACTTCAAGCAAACACGTAAGAGTAGCTGCTCTAACAGGTCATAGCTGCAGGTTATTTGCATGGTGGGGCATGTCTGACAGGTACTTGAGCTGCGTTGCAGGTGAGGCTTGTATTCAGGTAAATAAAGCAGATTAGATGTTTTTTGTTTTTTTTTAAGCTTCTGTATGCTCACTTTGGTGTCAGAGGAGGTTCACGTGGACTACAAAGGCTTCTGACTGAAGCGATGTCTCCTCCTCGGCTCCCTCAACCTCAAACGCTGATGTTAATTATTGATGAGTTGGTGTTTACACCGCGCCAAGCCCGAGGTTGCGTCCGCTGCGCGTCCTTCTCACTCTGTAAATCCTTCAGTTTCACGCTAAAAAAAAAACCTCAGAGTCCTGCCGAGTCGACAAATTAGAAGAGAAAGGGGCGGTGGGAAAGTTCAATTCTTAAAAAAGATGGTCGGAAAATCCAATTTTGCAGTTCTTGCAGATTCATCCTCGCTCCTCCCGTCACAGCTCCCCTCAAAATGCTAATACGTAGCCTGAAGAGGGGAGCGAGGGAGAGTTTCACTTTTAATTGCCTCGCTTTTCTCCTCCGTTAGCTCTGGTCCCACTTCTGCAACTTTAACAGCTGCACGGTGGCGCTTTGCACAAGTAAACATCAACAACAAAAATAAAGGGAAGAAAAAATGCGTGTGCATTTGCTTTTACCTCGCAGCGATAAAGCGAGCCAGCACCTGAGACCAGTGCTAAGTGTTTTTCCCACACTTGGCCTTAAATGACGGCGCTAACTCAGGGAACCGCACCTGAGCCACAGAGAGCTGCCTCATATGAACCAGATGTCAGGTGTGGTGTGATATCTGTGTTCGGTATCTAATATACAGCTTGCTTTAGCCCATGTAGGTCCACAATAAGCTGTGTGGTTCCACATGTGGCGTGTAGTAGCCCACATGTCCGCCGTGACTTTTGGGAGCATTTTAGTGCACATTAGCCACCATGTGGGACTGACACTTAACCCTAATGAGCACCCTTCCAGATACAAATTAATGTTTGGCCTAGATCCACCTTACATGGATCAAGTGTCAGGTGTGGTGTGCCCCACACAACACTTCCTGTAAACCATCTTAACCCCAACTTGAACTGAATGTGGCCCAGATTTGGCCGAGTGGGTCTGCCATCCGGGTGATCTTGATTTAACCCATTCAGGTCCACATTTAGCCTGTGTTGGTCCACATTTGGGCTGAATCTGGGACGATACTTCCAAACATCCTTTTTCCACTTTTAGGCACATTTTAGTTCATTTAGTCCACCTCTGGAGCAACTTTAGACTCACACTGGTCCACATGGACTGAATGTTAGGGCCCAGTGTGAACCGTATTTGCAGTTTTCTTTGAGTCATGCCTTGTCAAGTGTCGTAGCTCGGCCCATATCTGCAGTGTGGGATGTTTAAATTGAAGGCTGGTTTCCTGTGTGTGTGTGTTAGTGTTTGTTAAGCGACACACAGACTTCCATCAAAGTGTGACACAGCTCCAGGAAAGTTCACGCCGAGCATTTCGTTAGTCTTTTGGAAGGCAGCGCATGATACGTAATTAATTAAGCGCTGTTTAATCCTCCATTTCTTCTTACAATTGCCGAGGCCCCCGCACCAATGCCACAGATATGGAGTCTCAACCAATTGGATTAGTGCTGCCTCGCGTCGAGTATTTTGCCAAGGCTCGGCCAAGATTAGACAGGCACGTTCGACCTCCCCGCTGGCCACTCTTTACGTTCAGGGCTTTCTGGTCGGATACGTTTAAAGATGCAGCTGCCTGTCCTGTATCGGCCTGCGTGCCTCTTTGAAGCGGCCACACACAATGCTGCTGCAGTTGTGAGCAGACGAGTTTGATGTGATTGTTTGCGGCAGCGTGGCCTGCAGCCGAAAACCTTGCGAGCGAGATGATTACATGAGCCGGAGAGGAAGAAGAAATGGAGAGAGATGAATGTGGAGGGAAAGGGGGCAGAAAGAGAGCTAACGAGGGAGAAAAGGAAGGTTAGCAGCAGACCGAGTAAGGGAAAGATGAGCTAAAGAGGGCAGGAGGAGCCAAAACTCCACCGTCACCCTCCTCCCCTTCTTTTCGTGAGAAAGACTTTCCCATTAAATGTCTGATCGAAAGAATTTCAGTGCATGCGTCAAAAAGTGGATTTTTTTTTCTCCCTTTTTCGTGCTAGTCTTTTAAAATCATGTTTGTAAGCGAGCGTTGATATTCGCGGTGACCCGACTCTGCCCCGGCCTCTTTCTGAGGGTCACTGCCGACCCTTCCTGTCATGATCCATTAGGACACGCCGCTGTGATGGGCGCCAGCCAGCCCGTGACCTGCACGACGGCTGGTAATCACATCTTCAATCCATCCATCCATCCATCCATCATTTTTTCCCTTCTTTTCCTCTCCGTCTGCCGCCATGTCTCTGTTCCACTATTTATAAGCGGCCCGGCTTTGTCTTTCGGCAGTGCATTGTGTATTAATTATACCCAGGGAATCTGGCAGCATGAGCGGGACAGTTTTACAAAGCTGAAATACAAATAATTAATCTTTTTGCTGAGAGTTACGTAAAACCAGATCTGGGGAAAGGCTCAAATCGGGACTCGGAAATGTCAAAAGAATGGCAAATCTGGAATTAGAGGAACATTTTTGTTTTGAATGATCTTCAAGACCTCATAGTGCCACATTATCCCAGTCTGCTTTTTGAGTGATGACATATCAGCCGTGTTTCCGGGTCTGAGGGGTCTCTTCATCGTTTTTCCAGGAGTCTTTCTCGGCCT
>VURO01003254.1:0-11291 GCA_015108175.1 Pelvicachromis taeniatus | reverse complement strand
ACTTTTTTTAAAATAAAAAAAAATTTTTTTAAAAAAAAAAAAAATGAAAAATTACAAAAAAAATAAAAAGCAGAATTTATTTATGATAGACACATACAGAGCACAGGTGTGGTCAGGCGGTAAGGAGAAGTAATCTTAATATATTAATGGTATAAGTGCACATTATGCAATCTAGGTTTTTGATTATCTAATATCTCGGAATCCTGCTGAGGCCCGGAAAAGAATACGGGAGTCCTGTGTTGTTTCCCACAAGTCAGCCGCTAAGTCCTGTATTCTTTTCACAAGTTAGCTGTTGAGTCCGTTATTTTTATTGTTTTTTAGTTTTTTTTTACTCAGTTAAAGTATGGTATTTTTTCCTGCTATGTGACAGAATACAGGTGTCTGTTGCCAGGCCCTATTGTCTTTCCCAGGAGTTGGCTACCGGACGACAACGTCCTGGATTTTTTCCCCAACTTGGTAAAACAATACAGGCCACTGGGCCTTGATTTGGCCACCAAGTCTCTAATTTTTACCCACTTCGTAAAAAATAAATAAATCTGTTTGTATGCCACCGACTACCATCGTTTTTCAACTCAGTCAGCTACGAATTAACAGATTATTAGCGAGTTGACTGCGAAGATGGAAAGAATACAGGAATCAGCTGCTAAGTCCCATATTTTTCCGGCTCAGTTTATGGGAGTCGGCCGTTATATGCGTGGTTTTTTTGGCGATAGTAAAGGAATACGAGAGTAAGTTAATCTGAGTCCCGTATTCTTTCTGGCTCGGTCCTGGGAAGGAGGACCAGGGGAGGAGAGTTAATCTGACCCTAAATAGCTCACATTGGTGTACACAAGGGCAGAGTAGCTGTGTCTCCCATGCTCACTCAGTGTAGCATCTCCCAAAGGATAACTCCCATGAGCACCCAGTGCGCCCACTTCTCCTCATCCACACCCCTCATGTTCTCCGTGTGATTGTGCGAGTGTGTGCGCGTGCATTTCAGTGACTTCACATTCATGAATATCTTTGGCGTTAGGCCTGCCCCCCGAGCATATATCATCCTCATTCGTACATGATCAAATTTCACCGAAAAGCCAAGCCTTGTATGATCTGAGGTTTGTGCCTCTGAGAGGCTACAAAATCTGCAAATATGCAATTCTTATTTATTTTTTTAAATCGATTCTGAGGAAAAAAAAAAAAAAACACCTATGGAAAGTGTTCTTAACCACTGAAAGATGTAACAACAAACCAACACCACAAAACACAAGCCTGCTGTTAGCTTTGAGTTCCTGCATCGTTTCTAGTATTATTTGAACCTCTTCTGTTCTGACCGTGTGCCGTAGTACAAAGGTAAACTGTGAAAAATGAAACAATTAAAAAGCATATGTAACACACCCAAACAGGTATTTAAGAAAAGAGAAATGGCTGTTTAGTTGCTGTCTGTCTGCGGCAGAATATGACAATCTTATTAGTTTCTTTGAATCTGGCGTCCTTTCCTTAGCTTCGCTAACGCTCTCGCGGCGTCGACAGGTGTGCTCCGACCTGTTTGGAAATATCGTAGCGATGCCGCGAGAGTCTCAGCACGCGAGCTAAGAGAAGCACCCCAGGCTACTGTAAAATGCCTTGCTCGTATGGTCAGCCCTTGGTCACTTGACTCAGTAATTTTGCACCGTACTTCTGTAGGTAAGAAACTGTAAATACATTAATGTTTGTATTGTATATGGATCCTGGGTTGTTACAATAGCCTTATTCACCTTTTTAGGAACGTAAATGGAAGAGAAAAGTACAGAAAAATGGAATTCACTTCAGTAAAACAGAGCATACTACTTTTTTGGTAAATAGCTTATGTAAATATTGACCAGAACCCAATAAAATCATTTTTATAAACTCTTAAAGTAAGATGTTTTGTATAAAATTTGAATTTTTTGCTATGTATTTTAGCTAGCGCTCGATGGAAAGCCCGTGTCCTCCCCACTCCCTCCCCTTTTGCACTGTTTCCATTGTAATTTGGTTTAAAATAAAAAAAAAACAGAGAGAGAGAGAAAAGTTGCCAAACTGACTGCTGCATATTTGTGCCATAAGTGTGTACCATAAATATTTATTGAATTAGTTTCTTTTTGTTTCTTTCTCCTTCTTCTTTTTTGTTCTGTTTCTGTTGATAATTTGAGTTCAGTCCAGTTTGTCAGTAACACAGTATTATCTTTGCATCGTTTGTTCGTCCCCTCCCCCCCCCGGTTTTCTTTAGTCATGTCATGGTTCTCCCCCTTTTTCCTCGCAGTATGAGATGGCCAGGCTGTGAAAAAACAGTTTTAACATTCAAAACTTTAAAACAAGTTCAACGTGAGGATAAATGACACACATTCCACCAGTCTGTTACAAACTGAAAATGTTTTTCAATAAAATGTTTTTCCTATGGATGCGCTGCTGCCTGCTTTGTGTTTCTTACTGCATGAATAAATAATGTCTGTTTTTGACTGTTTCACGCAGCGACTTTATTACAGTTTCACTGGCTTCTTTTAGATGTTTATCGCTGCGGAGTTGCTCTAGAGGACAAACTTCATCGCTCATGTGTTCGTTCTGTCGTTTACATTTTTATTTATACAGTATATCTTGAGGAAATATTGGTGGGAAGTGACTGCAGATAAACGCTTAAAAGATGTTGGATTCCTGCGGGGATATGCTCCCATTCTGGGTGTTTAGATAAGGTCTTACTCAGAATGTGTGTTCCAGTTTATTAAAGCGGTCCTGGGTGGGTTTGAAGTTAGGGCTATTGTGTAGGCTACTCAAGGTCAAATATTTATATTTTGCTATAAAAATGGGAAATATATGCAGTGATTTACTGAAATGTCCAAACGTACATGGAAACGCAGTATATGAAGGCTGTTCTGTTCTAGCAAGCTGGTGTTGCATGGTGGATCAAAATCTGACAGTAGTTTTTAATTTTTCATCAGTTTTTACAACATCGTCAACACTGGCTGAAATTCAGCGCCAAACCATGACAGACCCTCCACCGTGCTTTAGACACTTTAGAGTTTAGAGTTGTACCTCTTTCCTAACCTGCTCCATACAAACTGACGACTCGCTCCAATGGCTTGAATATGAGTGGAAAAGGTAGTCAGTGTTGAAAGAAACACTTTAAAAGACCTTCAGAAAGCTTGGAGAACCATTTCTTAAGACTACTTAAAAAAATTATAAGGTAGTCTGGATCTTTGGAAGCAAAATCCAAAGAAACGAGGGGTAGCTCAATGCAAATCATTTTATTCAAAGAAGGTGGAGCCAATCACTAAGAGTAGTGGAGAAACATCTCAAATTTTAAGTTAAGCTACAACTAAGAAATGCTAAGGTCAAAGTTGACTAGATCTTGTTTTTATAATGAGGGTACAATTAGTGTTGCACTTGTAGGATTTATATTCCACTAGCTGACCTAAAGGTGATGTCCATGGGGGTACAGCTGAGCTGCATGGTGCTACGTCAATAATGGAAAGAAACCCGTGTATCAGCACATAAGAGACTAGCAAATCTGCAGCAGCATCCCGTTTCGTTTATGTAACTGCATCCTGGCGCCATTTGTGATATGAGTATAAGCAGTGCTCAAAAGTCTCTTCTGTGAATGGTCCCAGGTTGGGTTTTGGTTGTTTTGTTGCGACACATAGTGTGGAGCAGAGTTAATCTGTTATAAATGAAACAGAGCAGGGTGGTGCAGTGCTTAGTCGCCTTTCTGGGTTGGAACCTGCCAGCTGGGTTTCCTCCAGGTGATCAGTTGTCCTCCCACAGTCCAAAGACCTGGAGCTAAGGCCGACTGGCTCATCTGAATTACCTGTGAATATCATGAACGCTTCCAATGCTGAATATGAAACGGTGTGAAAACGGCTAACACATCTAAGTTTCAACACGACCACAGCACCAAAACACGAGCATATTTGTTAACATGGCCTGAATAAAATGGTGAAATTGAGACTTGCTGACTTCTTTTTCAACACTGGAACTGCATGACTTTGGTGTAGCTCCAGAAAGATGAACGCTTTTCAACGATTTAACTAGCATGAGTGGTGGCTGGTCTCTGTGTCAGACCTGTGGGTTGCTGGTTTTCCTCACTAGCTCAGAGTGTTGGCAGGTGTAGTTAATGGTTTGACAAATAAAACAAAGTAACACAAGGATTTGGGATGTTGTGTCAAGTTCAGGGTTTTAATTTGATAGCATGACTCAGGATTTCAACCTGTTACCAACCAGCATGTTCACCAATTTGACACACGCAAATGAAGGTTTAAAACATTTAAAGTCAGATTTCATGTTGGTATAGTTGATATGACAAGCAATATATTGTATTTTCTGAAACTAGACTTCATTAGCATGTGGCTGAAATGCCTCCTTAAGCCTAAATCATGGATTATACTCTTGTTGCAAACATTGACAGCTGGAGACCCAGTGGCTGAGTAGACATTGCTATTACAGTTGTTTGAACTCTGTTGCCTGGGCACATCCATAGTTAGTGGATTGTAATATACATTCTCTGCAGAACAACCTGCGCAGTTTCAAAAAACAGGCAGCTACACGAACATTTGTGCGAAGCCTTGATGATGAAATGTATGTCATTGGGACCCAAGCAGACGCACAGACATGGAAAGTATAAAACCTGGTTAAGTGGTTCTCTGTTTACCAAGTGGATATAACAATGGACAAACAATGCAACAATGGGCTTGTGTTTGTTTTTGGTAATGCCATGTCCAGGAGGAAGGTCCCAGATAATCACCTTCTGTACTCTGACATGGACACAACTAGACATTAGAGGACTAAGAAGGTAGTAGGTTCTCAGCATCACTGTCCGAATGTGAATCCAAATGGAAAAAGGTTTTAACAAAAATGCCAAAGTCAATGTGAAAGACGTAATCTGAAAAGTCCTTCTACTTTCTGAAAACCTGCCCATTCAGCACGTGGTGAAAACAAACCCCAACCCTACCCTTAATCCAAGATGGGTTGATGAATGTTGAGAAGTTAAAGACCAGTCTGAAGGCATCTGATTCCACTGAACAGGACGTTTATATGCTCACACAAAACCACCATCTGAAAAGTTCGAGGCTGTAGTGAAACCAGCTTTTCAGCTTAAGGCACAAAGATGCCCCGGAAGACTTAAACAAACCCAAACCCCAGATCAGTCGCCCCTAATCTGGCAGCTTCCCCATATTGAGTTTCACCAAGCTGCAACCTTAGCATTTATTCAGACATATGACAAAACCAATGGATTTGAAACAGGATCTATATCTTTCTCTTGTATTTCCTGCACCATGTTATTTCCTGTCAGCTCTGTAACATAAAAGATATGACAGTGGAATGGTTTTGGTTGCAGGTCAATGCACTTTTAAGACTCACAATATACTGCACAACACAGCATATGAATGCAGTCTGTATGAAGGTGAAGGTGTGTCTGCTGGGTAGGTTGGCCCACTCTGTTGATGTAATGTGGACACAGTGATTAAGGAATCCTGTTTTCTATCAACGGGATGATGTTACTCTGTGAAACAGCACCAGCACAGGGCCAAATTGTCGCTAAGCCGGTGAGTCAGTCTTGTTTTGTCCAAGATATCCAGGCATCTAGCCCGTATAACCAGCCGCGCTGCCAGTGAGTCAGGACAAGGACCTGCCAGAACACAGCCGCAGAAAGCCAGGCATCACTTCCACTATAGCTGGCTAGAAACTGCTCACCAAATCAGCCGTCAACTTGCCACCATAACTCTCTGTTCCGCCAAAGCTTGCAAGAAGGGGTATCAAGCAACAGGCAAGATTATAGCTGTGACAGCCAGGCATCCAGCAGGCCAGCATTTATGGCCAAATCTAGATTAGGGCGGTCAGATTCTTGGCTTTACTCTTGTATCAACACTAAGTCACAGAGTCTCTGTTTGCTTTCTGATAAATGATGAGGCACAGAATTTCAGATTAAAACCTTGTTACAGGGTTGGAAGCATCAAGCACAAAGTTTTAAACCCTGAAGCCATACTGTTTGTTCTGGTCTCTGCTCATGTGGCTGTAATCAGCCACTGGATGATTAGGATAAGAAGACCATTACAATTTCCACGATTTCAGGAACCAACAAAATAACAAACATCCGACTGTGTAATGTAAACCACACAATAGACCTCCAACACATAACACCTGTGCAAAACAACCCGAGAGTGCAAATGGTGACTACACAGGAAGTTTCTGCTACGTTACGCTCCGCAGCAAGTGATGAATACATCCTGTCACTCCTGTATCGGCCTGTTCAACTGCGCCCAGTGCTGTACCAGAACCAGAACCACCGCAAGACTCTAACACTGAGGTCTGTTTCAAGTTCACCCTCGTCTCATAGTAGAAAGTTAAATAGTCAGGGAAAAGTCATTTGTTTGACACAAATTTTCCAATGACTTGAAATGGTTTCAGCTGGAGGAAGAATGCTTAATAAATGTATTACAACTTCACCCAAGGTTTATGTCACAGCTTCCTTAAATTAACAGTATTAGTAATTACCAAAATAAATTAACCAATATACCCAGGCTTTTAAATCAAAATTCTGTTTTTAATGCTGAAATATAATTATTGTTTATCCATTAATTTTTAAGTTTACTGTTTTACAAAAAAGCAGAAATATGTAGTAAAGCATATTATTATTTAAACGAGATGCCAAATTACACTTAAAAAATGTTTTAATTGTTGGTGTTATGCTTGATTTAGTTCTGAAATCTCAGAGGAGCCTAATGTGCCACCTTAAAATTGGTACAAAAACAAGAATTCAGTAAGTTTTAGTTTTAGACAAGTTTGTGACAGATTTCTAAAATATTTTTCCGATCATCACTAATAAAGAAATTTTAAAAGTTTAAGTCTGAAAGTGAGTCCAGTGAGGTGGTCAAACAATATGCCTCTGGTATGAACAGTGCCATATATCAGGATTTCATTACACATGAACACGTATAAGTAGATGGTCAGATGAAAGGAAGCATGAATAGTCATGACTAATTCATGATTTCTGTGCGATGACTTTGTGGGACTTGAGTTTGATGAACATCCACCTCATTTTGTAGAGTTCTCACGTGTTCGAGACACCTGAATGGAGCTGCTTAACCCTCTACTAGACCCATAATAGAATAGCCTTTTCCTGATAGCAAACAATAACTCAAAGTATGTTAAAACAATGTTATTCCAATGTAATTACTACTACACTGTCAGGTTTCATTAGTATTTTAGCATTTATCCAACATTTTCTTTAGCACTGAGATTTCAATCTTTACCATAATGATGATTCGGATTAAAAATCAACATTAATACATCAAGTCATGTTTCTGTCTGAGTCCAGAGTCCTGAGAATTCTGGAAGAAAGTGGAAATTTGATGAACAATCTAAACAACTGAATATAGCTTAAAAAAAAAAAAAAAAGGTAAATATTGATCTGAAAACCTGCACTCACTGAATAAATTCCGACCACAGGGTTTGACGGATGTTTAAAACCATAATATATCAAGAAACATTTAATCGTCAAACCTTTTTTTCATGATTTACTGCTTAGCTTGGAAAGCTCCTTAGACTACGCTTCTTCAGTTCTAAGGTCAAATGATGGATCTGGGACTCTCCACCATTTGACCTTAGAACGGAAGAAGCTTCTTGGATGAGAGGTGAAACGTCTTCAAGCAACTTAAAGAAGTCCAGACGCTTTTCTTTCCAAGCTCCTTAGACTACACAAACAGTAGTACAAACATGTTGGCCCACCACGGTCACTATGGGGTACAGAGGGTTAACTAAAAATAACAACAAGAATTATTAAGACAAAATGAATAACTCACACTTAATTTGAAAGTTAGAACAATAATAATTGTTCTAATAATTTCTGAACAATAATTGAATACTTTTATTCCAGGTAAAGAGCTACCTGGTTATTTTGGATTGAAGCATTGCAGGCTACAAGAAAAATCCTTGAGGAGCACAAAGCCCTGAGCTGAAGGATTCACCATCTTTTTCACCATTACCCGATACACCCCTCCATGCTCCGCCACATTGGCGGCGAGCATTAAAGATATTACAGCCACAGGCTACATATTCATCATTTCTAACCACATTGTCTTCACAGCCCTCTGTTTATGAGGCGGCAGCTGAAAATGAAAATATCTTCATGGAGCCGTGGAGCTCAACTCCTGATTGTTTATCGGGCGAAAAAGAAGGAGAAGAAGAAAAAGGAGGAAACAAAAAGAGAAAACAAATTGTAAGCCTCAAATCACGGCGGTCTGTCATCTCCTAGCATCTCGTGCTTTGATGAGGAAGAGGGGTGCTTTCTGATGTTTTTCCTATTTAACTTTTCCTTTTTATCTCCCTCGCCTTCGTGGCTTGGACCGCCGAGCGCTGCAGAGAGGCGACGAGGCGTTGCGGGTGTTTAATGGGTTTTTCGTTTTGAGGAGTCTGAAGAGTTTATCATCGGGGAGTAGTCAGATTTTTAGGCGCTAACCTCCCTCCGCATGTCTGTAATTGAACATTGTTGAGAACAGAGGGCCACAGTCTTAAAGCCCAGGAGGCTCCAGTGTCAGCGCTGATTACGAGCTCGGTGGGAAATGAAAGTTTGAGGTTGAGTGGGATGAAATCTCTCTGGAGGCCACTGAGAACGCAGACCTGTGTGTGCGTTGGCTTGCTGTACATTTCTTGTTTTTTCGAGTGCTCACTTTGCATACTAAACACGGGGACTTCAAAATGCCGCACTCGGAGGGAAACTCCTGTGTGATCCGAGATGCGTTTGATTTTCTGCGTTCTCCTTTACAGCGTTCGTGGGCGGACACAAACTGGACCCGGCTGCAGCTGAGTGCGATAATTGCTCAGTCATGCATGCGTCTGTGTCATGTGTAAACAAGTAAGTAAGTCATCAGGGTGCATCTCTGTCTCACAATAAGAAGATAATCCACACAGAAACTCTTGATTCCTGTCGTGTGACTCATCCAGGAATACGGATTCCAGCCGTGGGTGAGCTCACGTGGGAGATATTCGTCACGTCAACAAGGACCGAACGTGAAGAAGCAGACTGTTTGTGGTCCTACGCGAAAATCAATCCATTGTTTAAGCACATTGCTGTAGCTTTGCAGAAGAGCTTTTCAAACACATGTAGACATGTTCTCTGTTTGTTCTCTGTTGGTCACACGAGATAAACCAAGATTAATAGATTAATTTAAACAAGTGAAGCTTAGTACTGGTCCTTTAACATTTTAAGATAGCATTATAGCTTTGAAATAAACTACAGCAGATATCTTTCCTGGTAAGGTGAAGACCAATCAGCAGCCTCAGTCCAAAAGTTGCAGTTCCTCTAATGTCCAATCAAGGCTCCAGCAGTGAATCAGGTCCGACGTTTAAATGTCCAACTTTTTTTCCATGTACTGGTTTTTTGTCGTGCTGTAATTGTAATATCAAACCTGCTCTGAGGCTGTCTTAACTCACACGATTTTAACCTCTAAAAGACAAAATTTATTAAGCTTTTACAATAGAAAACGCAAGAATTTGTAGACCAATTAGCCCAGAATACACCCTGAAACATTAAAGTACTCCTGCAGAAAGACAGGATGGGATTACAAATGACATGAAGTGACTCTTATGGTTGTCCAAACTGTTAATTTAATCCGAGCCAGGGATCTACGCTTCGTCTTTTATAAACGCAGGAAAAAAAGAGTAGCATGTTTAGAGCTCGATATGAAAAAGGTTTCAGTATCTAATTTTCCACCTTTTAAAGGAGTCTACAAAATGGTGAATGTTTTATAACTTGCTGGGCTTATATTATATTATCTGACAGATAATATAATATTGTTTTACTAATAGTAAAACTAGTATAATATTAGACCTTTAATTTGTGAAACTCAGAAAGTGAAATACACATTAAACATGACAAAAACACAAATAAAGCCTGGGCTTTACTACAGAGGTGTTATGATTGTTTTACTGCTTAATCACACCTGTTTTGACATCATTAGAAAGTAATTTTAGTCTTTAATGATCCAACTGAAAGCTCTAATCATAATCACGTGAATCACTCAGTGAAACTTCAACAAGAAGCACTCCCTGAACTCCTGTGCTACTTTGATGTCATCTTCATGAGTAAGAGCAGAAGCATGAAGCAGGGATGAGGATTTGGGGGCAAAGGTGTGTTATTAAATTGACAAAATCCAAAAAAATGCAGGCTGGGAAGAGGCAAAGCCAGAAGAGGCCCAGTGAAGGGATTAAGTGGTTTGAAAGCTCCTGCTTTTGTTCCCCTCTCTGCGATGGAAGCTGCAGACGCTAACACCTTCCATTCATGCACACAAAGGTGAGGGGTGGAGCTGGACGTCCTTATAATACCTGAGCAGTGCAACAGGTGTGGGAGGCTCGGCTCGCAGGGAACGGGCGCACATTTTTATCAGCTGTGTGTGTGTGTGTGCAGTCAGGACGATCAGCCGTAGGTGTTGGCTGTGTTTCTGTCGCTGTACCAACAACGTGAACGCCCAAAGGTTCATGAGTAATACCTGCAGGGTTTGTTGTTGTCCGGCTGCTTAAACAGAAACTGAAACTCTTTGTTTGGTAACCATGGATTCAGCTAAATTTCCAAATCATCAACATCAACCTGTTCAGGAATCCTTTCGATGACTCAAGGAATGTGTCTAGAGCAGGGGTCTCGAACTCCAGTCCTCGAAGGCCGGTATCCTGCAACCTTTCCATGTGTCCCTGTTGCAACACACCTGAATGCAATCAGTAGGTCATTAGCAAGAGTATAGAACTTGACTGCATGCTGAAGTGGTAACCCCTAACCCTAACACTACTCAAGTAAATTTACCATATTTTTCGCCGTATAAGACGCACTTTTTCTTCCCCAAAACTGGGGGGGAAAAGTTGGTGCGTCTTATACGACAAATACACATTTTGCCTGCATTAAAACTGCTCCTAACTTTGTGTGGTGCTTGCTCGCAGTCCTCTCTTTATGCTGTGTGTGCTGCAGGCTGTGCCTCCTCATGTCTCCCCGGGCAGTCTCACTTCTTGCTGGTCAGTGTGGGCCAATTTCGCCGCTTATGCGCATATCTCCCAGGCACTGTGTCAATCTATGCTGCCCTGAAATGTCCGCACGGCTGCCCTTCCTGCTCCATGCCCGTGATTGATGGGCAGAAGAACCCGAATCACGGGTGCTGTTTCTCAATTCTAAGTACGGGAGTCCGGACTTGCGCGCTGTTTCTCAATCGCAAGTACGCAAGTCGGGACTCGCGTTCTCGGCCAGTTCGTACTCCCTCGCGTTCTCGGCAAGACCGGACTTGCCGAGAACGTGAGTACGGACTTGCCGAGATGTGCAATTGGAA
>VURO01003252.1:0-11128 GCA_015108175.1 Pelvicachromis taeniatus | reverse complement strand
GCACGTTATAAGCAGTTGTGAGTATTTATTCCTTTTGTTTAATATTTATTCCCATTTTCTTGTGAAAGAAAAACTGTTAAGTGTTGTATGCTGCACTGCTCATAAAATTTGTTAGGGTTAAAACACACTTAATGACCTAAATGTCCATTCTGTCTATATTGGTTAATTTTTCTATTTTTAATATTTTTTTTTTAAAGGGTACAAAAACTCATAGTAGTCCAAGTATAATGACACACCCGCAACTTAACCACAATGAAGGACCATGAGGAGGGTATTTCAATCAAAATAAAGTAACCTTGAGTCACCGTTGTTCATCAAACTTTAATTCAATAGAGTATTTACTTGCTATCAATTTAGTAAGGTGAAACAGTCATGTAAAACAGCATAGCGGTGGCATGACGGTTTGGTTAGACTGTCTTCAGAGACCTCTTGCTGCAGGCAGAAATCATGTCTCTGTCATTTTATATCATCATTTTTAATTATCCTCACAAGTGCTCATTCTGCTTCAGGCAGCAGTGGGAAAGCCAGAATCCGAAGGAAAAATTCCTTTAATCTATTTGGGACGTGAAGTGTGAGGTGAGATCTCTGTCTGTCACACCCCTCCCATTTTACCGCCCCCCACCCCTACTCCAGTAACACGCCACTTTGTCCATAACACACACACACCCACACACACTTTATCTTCTTGTGCTTAGATGCACACATATGGGCAGTAAATCAATAAAGCATAGGGATACTTTACTCATGCGAAATAAACAAGTCATTTCTGTTTATTTGCCTCTTTTCTTTTTGAATGTTGACTCTTGTGTTATAGAACCTCCTCCTCAGGAGTCAGCCAGTAGGTCAGTCTACCAAAGGTCATGCACCTCCTTGCCAATCTCCCGCTGTAACTGAACATCACAGACGTTTAGTGATCATTATGACACTCCAAGTTCCATCTGCTCTCAATAGCTTGGCAGGGGTCTTATGGGCCACTGCCCCCTGCTGATTTAGACTACCTCAATCTACCTACAGAGCTTATGGACTGCACAGTCACTGTTTGCAGGGCTTTATAATTGGGTCTCACTGGGTTAGAATATTGGCTTGAGGTCTGGTTTGGCAGGGAAGGGCTATCGCTGGAGTTGAAATTACTGGGGTTGATTCTAAAGATATACGATTTATTTCATGGCGGCTTGGTAGTGCAGTGGTTAGCATTGCAGTCTCACAGCATGCAAACTCCAAACATACCCAGGGGCTTTCTACGTGAAGAGTGCCTGTTTTCCCTGGACCTGCGGTTTCCCTTTCTACATGGGCTTTGTTTTCCTCCTACAGTCTAAAAACATGCGTGCTAGGTTAATTGGTCATTCCAAATCGGCCCTTGGTGTGAGCGTGAGCGTGAATGTCAGCCCTGTTGGTGTCTGCATCAGGCCCGTGATGGACTGGCGACCTGTAGAGGGTATACCACACCTCTCATCCCGTGTCTGCTGGGATGGAGTCCAGTTTCCCAGAGACCCCCTGCATTTAAATGGTAACTGTTTTTCAATGAAACAATTAGGATTAAGGAAAATGTAAAAAATGATATGCTATTATAACTAATAAATGCAATATTTCTTTCAGTTTAAGTCAGCTATTTATACCCTTGTTATTCTATGAAATGATCATTATCTGATCTTTACTGTCACAAACTGGAAGAAAATAAAATGAAAACACCTTTGACACAGGAGACAGATTCTGTCATCACACTTGGAAGTATTTATTGAAGGATTCTTCACAATGTCTTTCCACTTCTACTACTCAAGTAGCTGACATTGTGACTTATTAGCACTTAGCAGACAATACTATAATGCTACATGAGTATTCAGTACTCCTGAGTACTCTACAGACAGACATAAACACCCCCCAAAGCACTCAGAAGCCTCTTTGAGGTTTTTCCCTGTACAGTAGGTGTCTCTAGGACCACATTTTGCCATAATGACACCCACACAGAGCTGATGGAAATAGTACCTGCTACACTAATGCGGCGGGTAATTATAGTATCTTTTGCATGGCACAAAGAAAAACCTGAGACAGTCACAGTAACAGAAAAGTTTGACTCAACTTTAACAAAGCAGTACGCTCTCACGGCTCATATTTCACATTTAGCTCCGTTTTGACAGTAACTCTTTTAGAGTAGGTGTGCTATTTTTCCGTCTGTTGACGCCATTATTTACTATACAGTGAGTGACGCACAATCAGACCTTCGGTGATTGGAAATCTGTAGCACATAAGTATACAATATGGTTAAATCTAATCGGGGCAAATTGCATGCATTTTTTTTTGTGGGGATCATTAAGTTATTAGCATCACTAGAGGGGGGAGAAAAACACTTGAAAAAATCTCTCTGCTAATTGCAATCAATTTCCTCTTTTCAGAGAAACTTCTGATGCCTTCCGGTATTCTGCTCTTCATGGATTTTATGTGGGGCTTGCCCTCCTAGCAATAGCAGCAGTGTTGTATGCTTCGCACGAAGGATCTGTTGAAATATTTCAACAGCAAATGCAAATAAACATTGTTTGCTGCAATATCTACTTGGGTACTATCTGCATGCAGTCTTAGCCATAAAGTGGAGGCTGAAATGACCCATAAAAAAACATAATTAATGGAAACTGAAGTAGCATATGAAAGGCAACCTCTGAAAAGTGAAGCAGACAGGATGAGGAACTGATAATGAGTTTCTGCTTTGGTGAAAAATCTTCTTGCTCCAGGGAGGAAAAGAAAGGTACTTCCCCTTCCATAAAAAGAAAGGATAAAAGAAATAAGTTAGAGAAAATCACTGGCCAGCTTTTACGTTTCACTCTGTCAGCCGAGTGTCAGGGATTTGCTGTCATAAAGATAGTGAAAGCTCAAGAGCTGGTGCTTACCAAGAATTAATCAGTTTAGGTTTTGGTCCTGAACATAAAATGTCAGACATTGCCTCTCAACACTTGTAGGTGATTTCTTTAAGCCGAACAACACAATAATCCCACTCTTCACTTCTACTGAAGGTCAAAGTTGGTCAGTGAGCCAAGAAATACCATATCAGAGCTTCCTTCCTCCTCAATTGCTGCAAGTATAAATTATGGAATTAGTGTATTGATTGCTGACTATGGCTTCAAGCAATCACTTTTACAGCCATGACAAGATTATTTTATCCTACTTTTCCTGTATTATTATATGCTGTGTTTGAGTTATTCCACCAGCATGGGAAGTGACAGCCTGAATTTATTCAATAAAGCGGGGCAGTTAGGAAAGCCAGTGAGGCAAAAAGCAGAAGACATGGCATGAAGGAGAGAGACAGCGTTCCTGCCTGCAAGCCTGCCATCCTAAATAAAGAAAGATATCTGCCCAAATACAGCACTGATCAACACATTCATACAAACACAAGCACATCATTTGTTAAGTCTTTGGTGATAACCTCACAGTGTTGCACATGGGGAACTGCAGGAGTGGGGAGAAAAAAAAAGACATCATAAATTACAGATAATAGAGTTTGCAAGGATTTTTAGACTGATTTGTAAATGCCCTGTGGTGTTTCAGTTTATGTACTTGTTTGCAAAATAGGTCAGGATTAAAAAAAAAAATAATTGTTACACGAATGAGTTATATAAGTAGATGTTTTAAAAAAAAATCTAACTGAAGATAAGAGCAGCAACAAGACTTCAGTGTGTTGCTGAAAGAGGCTAGATGTTTGAATTATGCGCTCCATCTGCATAAGTTTGTACAAGTTGACAGCTGAAAATTAAAATTAATGTAAAGGTCAAATGTCAAAGGTTTATTTAAAAAAAAAGATTTAAAAGATAAACTTGATTTCATAATTTAAGTCATCTTTTCAATGGGTTAAAAAAGCACTCTAACTAACTTATACAGTAGTTAGTTCAAGAATTGAAAACTCATTTTGACCTACACACAACGCTTCTGTAACAATCCCTCACCAGATGTGTTAGCAGAGATAAGATTTAATGTAGACGGAGCAATGATCACATGTGGGGCATCAGCTTTCTCTGGAATATTCACCAACGTGACTTTATTAGACTCTCACGTATACCCTGCAACATAACAGGAAGTTTCTTTTCAAAATAAAATCCCAAAAGGTTACAAATGAGGGCATTCATATTAACTAACTCAATAAGATGCAGTGCAAAGCTACGGACTGTGAAAACCCTGAATGCCGAATCACTGATTCTTTAACCTGTGATGCTCGTTTACAGTGCACACATAAAAATTGATCAAGCAAGCGCAGAATAAATGTGTAACTGTAATATATAATTTTTTAAAATGGCCTCCCATAAAATCCAGACTTTAACTAACTGGAGATTCATGCTGTTTTCCTCCAGTAGCTTGTCGAGTGAAAAAGCAATATTAGCTGTGTGCTGTGATTGATGTACCTTTCCATTTATAATCCAGTTTCTATTGTTTTTAGCTGTTCCCAATACGCTTCAGAACTCTAAGAGGTAAGGTGCATAAAACCTTCATAAAAATGGGCATAATGTTCTCTGTGAACAAAGAAAATTAAAGATGTTAAACTAAATTTCAAACCTAAATGATACGATTTCTAAAGCTCATTACAATATACATACAATGTAATATGTAATAGATTAGTTCATTTTGGGATAATAATTTGCAAGTATTACAGTATAACAATCATAGAAGAAAGAAGACACAATAATCCCGTTGACCTGTGTTCAGCTACAAAACAAGCACGCATGTACATTAAACTATCTAAGCCTGTTTTTTAAGTAAGTTATTGATGCCCTAAGACATACATCAAGCAAACAACTTTAAAGAATGAGACAATGCCTCAGTCTGCACATGACAGACAAGTATCTGGGGTCTGCATTGCATCAAAATGACAGGACCCAACACAAGTAATCTGACACATCTTGATCACAGCACAGTTCTGATCTTTCTGTCACACTGGGGATTAAAACAGAAACTCGGGGCTAACAAGGGTCAGATATGAAATTTCAAGGAAGTGACACATGACAGGACAAACAATTAAGTGTCAGTACGCTGACCTTGGGGCAACAGTTTTACACCATGACCCCGTGTGCATTAGTCATTCCACCAGCAGCATGAAGAAGGGAAAAGGGAGCCTCGCTGCTTTTGTTAATCCAATGCCACGAGCCCAGTGTTGTTCATTGTTTAGTCCTTATGATTAAAGGATGTACAGCACTATGGATACTGGAGAGCTTGTGATTTGTCTTTGTCTGGTCAGACTCCTACAGCATGCTGAACAAGTAGCAGAAGTGCAGCTCAATATAGCTGTAGTCTTGATACAGCAAACTCAATATTGTATTATTAACAGAAATGGAGACGTGAACCTTGTTATTGTACAAACAGATATTTTATTCATATTAAGCTATTTTAAAAATCCCCTCAATGAAAGCAACTCCTTTCAAGTGGTAGGAGCCTCTAACGATCTTATGATTTTTCTATTGTGGAAGCTCTACAACTACACCTCAGAAATCAAGGATGTAATTACTCATGCAGAAACCACAATGTGAAGGAGAAAAAGCAATGTTCTGCTGAGTATTGCTTTTAGAGGAGGCAACCAAACAAGCAGTGGCTGCACTGTAATCAGTCAAACCCCACTCCTAATTCTTCAGGTGGTGAAGACTGCAGCGTTTTTGTTTTTTTTTAACTCAGAAGTAGCACTGTCCCTTTTTACACACTACACACCAGGACAGCTTCTCATCAATATCTTTGAACCATCTATGAGACACTTTGGTATAGAAATACAGTACGCTTTTTTTGCTGTCCAAGCTTTAAGTTCCACCTGTTGAACAAATTTTACTAATAATAATAATAATAATTCAGGACTTTTTATATTATCATTAATAACCTTATACTGACCAGTGCCACTGCTGCTTTTCACTGAAACAAATATGAGCTAATTAATCATTAATACCTAAATGTGTTTTTTAATCATCATAGACACTGGCCAGCATGGTCTCATTTCTCTGTGACAGCTGGCGATGCTTTCCTGTGATTCACAGTAATCCACTTTTCATTATGAAGGAAAAACTGGTATTTTTCTTATACAGTGGGGAATGAATAAATATTGTAGGTGGTAGGGACATATGGTCCAAACAGAACGGAAATGGCAAGCCAAATTTCCAAGACAAAATTCAGCACCTCCAAAGGTGTCTATTTGGTTATGCAAGCTCAAGGATATTAAAAGAAAAATTCAAAACTACAAGAATATTTAATTAAAGCTCTATTACTCTGCCATAAAGTCAATATGTAATAAAGATTTTTGTTTCCAAGAAAGGAAACTGTTGCGTTGAAGAGAAATTCAAATATCAAAATTTTTAATTTACAGCAAGCACAACTGATGCTTGTAGGATACTTCAAAAAACTGAGACACGGGCAAGAAAGGACTAGAAAAGTTGTGTAATGCTAAGAAAAACCTAGTTTATCAGAAAAAAAAGCCTCTGATTAAGGCTGAACCTTTAAAAAGTAATAATGGATGGTATTCACCGGTTTAAAAATAATTTAAGAATCATTTTTACAACATAAAATTATAAGAATTTCATGAATTTCTTTACCTGTGGTATGTAACATCCTTAAAAACAGAGAAGCTGAAAACAACGTCTTTAGAAGCAAGAAACAAGGACTAAACGCTGAAGATCTTCAGCCTCAAAGCAACACAAAGAACAGACATGAAGCTGTAGTAGAAACTGTTGCATAGGCTTATGAATACTTGCTATAACCTATGTCAGTAGACACAGTTTGCTGCTGAATCTACAGGGCTGTACAGTGGTACAAGCTAGCAATGACTTCACCCTAAAATAAATGAATTCATAGCAAAACTGCACATGGGAGAAATTCAGTATGAGTAATTAAAGCTTCTTAGACTAAATCGTTCTGTAGTAAGAAAAAAAACAGGAATTAAATTGATAATGTATATTTGATATGAAATTGCAATAAAAAGTCAGAGGTAGTAAAAATGCCATTGAATTAATAGACTGGAAACAATGACCACCTGTTCAAAGGTCAAATGCTCAAATATTTATGAGGATGTGTTCAAGTTTCAGTTTTCTGAAGGTTGCTTTCTGGAATCGTCCAATGTGCATCATCCAAAAACTTATTTGAGCATTCTTAGGAAACAGCAAAAAAAAAAAAAAGAAAAGAAAAAAAAACCCTGAATTAACTTAAACACTACAAAAATGATCCATTCTTGTTATGGGTTATTGGCTGATCAACAGTCAATAATGTTGTAATAGATGCATTGTCTTGCTGAAACATGCAAGGCATTCCTTAAAAAGGATGCCATCTGGATGGGAACATATGTTGTTTTAAAACCTGTATATAGCTTTCAACACTTATGGTGCCTTTCCAGATGTGCAAACTGCCAATTCCATAGATACTAACAGCCATCCAATACCATCTACATCAGAGATGCAGGTTTTTGAATCGGGTGCTTAGAAGCTGGATGTTCCTGTCTCCTCTTTAGTCCAGAAAAATGCAGTGTCGATGTTTTTCCAAAAAGAATTTCAAGATTCAATTTGTCTCACCACAGTGCAGTTTTCCAATGTATCCAAGTTAAATTAACTTTTAGTCTCTGGTTCATGTTTACATGTGGCTTCTTCTTAACCTGCATTTGTGGTTTTGAATGATGAACTGTGTTCACAGATGGTGCTTCCTGGAAGTGTTCCTGAGCCCACGCAGTGATTTCCATGATGGAATTGTGACTGTTTTTAATGCAGCGCTGCCTGAAGGCCCAAAAATCATCAAAATAATCATGGGCATCCGGTATAAATTTTTGGCCTGTCCCTTGCACATAGAGATTTCTCAAGCTCCTCAGAATCTTTTAATTAGATAGATAATTGAAGTCTTCACATACACCGAGGAACATTATTCTGATTGTTTCACAATTTGTAGATGCACTTTTTTTACGGAATGGCAAACCTCTTCTCATCTTTACTTATGTCAAACTCTGCCTCTCTAAGATATTCTTTTTCTGCCAAATCATTTTATTGACGTGTTGCCAATTAACCCAATGAACTTAAAATGTTCCTCCAACTGTTTCTTCTAGCACCTCTCTTCTGGTCTTTTGTTGCCCCATCCCAACTTTTTTTTTTTTTTGCTGCCATCAAATCACTTCCTTTTAAACTGGTACACTTTCTCAGTTCAAACACTAAAAAAATTGCTGTGATCTATTGTAAATAAAATATTTGTAAAATTCCTGCTCCTGCTGCGGTGACTGCTTGTGACAATGGAACACCGGAAAGTAGGTTTCTTTGTAGAAGCAGGGTGGAAAATGCCCAAACTCTTGGGCATTTTCCACTGTCTGATAAATTCAGATTTGAAAAGGTTTCGGGAAATCATGATTACTGCATTTAGTGTGTTATGAACTCATACTTCAAAGGCCAGTAACTGTATTGGTATGAAGGTCCATTAGTACAAATGTTATGGCAGATTATGGCATCTGTGAAGGCACCCTAAATGCTGAACAGTAGTTACTTTATTTCTGCAAGAAAATACCATATTCTGTTATAAAAATAATCACAGAGTACTGGAGACCTGAAACTAATGTGCAGCTTACATTATATTTCGTTTAAAAAAAGAAAAGAAAGGGAAAAGCATTTAGCAATCGTATTTTTTTTTAAATGAGCTCATCCAACACAGTGGATGGAACAACATGCAATTGTCCTAATGAAATTTTTTTAAATAACAGTTTTCAAGAACGATGACATTTCTCAGTTTGAACATTGAAAAAATGTTTTTTAGTGTTTTTAGGTGAATAGAAGATGTAAGGTATTTGAGAAGCATTGTTTCCCATTTGTATTGATTTTTAAAAAAGCTGTCCCAACTTTGCTGGGTTAATACAGAGTGTCGCAGGAGATTGTAACATAATCATATTTAAACCAGTGCAACTGTGAAAATGTTATAAAACAAAATCTAACTCAACGATGATAATATGTTCTTGTGATATACAGCTTTAAAAAAATATTTTTTTAAATCCCCAAAAACTAGCTAACACAAACCACCAATTCAGTCTCAGTGTGTATGATCCTCTTTCAGCAGGCAAGTAGAAGAAAATACATACTGTACACATTAGAGAATCTAACAAACATACATTAGCTTTTCATGTAATAAGGTAACACGCCAATGATTAAGTGTAAGCACTTTGCCTCATACTGTAGTCCATCTGCTTTGATAATGCATACTATTATGTAAATGAACATGGCATGACCTAAATCTGCTCCGTGTAAATTAATGTATTTTACCTTTAAGATAAGTTGTTGCATAGCTACCAAACCATTTGTGTAGTATGTTAATAAGAAAAGCATAACAGAGATTTAGTAGCTAAAAAGTGACATAAATTACAATGAAATGATTTCTGTACAAAAATTAATACTTTTCTATTAGTAATAATAGCGTTTGCAAGATGCAAAACAAACGCCATTACTCACACATGATCGCTGCAATGTAAAAGTCTGGTGTAGCCAGCTTCTTCAGCTTGTTCATTAACTGAGTTTTGAACCCGTCAGGCCTAAAAATTGAAAGAACAGTTTATTTTCTTCGAATGTTAGTCTTAGACAGTTTGGAAATTTATGCTGCATAGGCACAGTGTATTATAATAACTTGGCTAATTTCTAATTCTTGCAGAGAAGAGCATTTAGTTTCCCTCCTAATGTTAGGGGGGGGGGCAAAACTTTCTAAGACCAAACAAAGAAAGACAATATCAAATCCTGACAAATGTAAAGCTAAAGCAAAACCATACAAAGAGACAATGCCAGGCTTTGCAAATGAAAACAAACTGAACAAACAAACAAACACACACAAGTTTAAGAAGCAGATAAGTGGGGTTGTGACCTCTACAATACAAAGCAGGAAGGTTGACTGGATGGAAACAGGGGGCTGGGGACACCTTTTTTAAACTACTTCTCCTGCAAACAGAATTATCTTGATTAAAGTTTAATTAAGGATCACATTTGGCTGTGCCTTTCATAGCGATCTACATGAGCAGATTTCCTAGGGCTTAACTCTATCGCTGGGAAAATCCTCCTTTATTACTTTCAACCTGTTGTAAAAGCTGTTGGCACGGAGGGACGGCTGCCTCATTCACTGGCCTTGTTTGCTGCTGGAAAAATCCTGAGTCTCAGGAGATCTCCCCACATAGGTTCAATTTAATATCTGTCCTATCACTACAAGGCTGGGGCTCATTATTAATGATACTATTCATTAATTTCTTGTTGGGCTGATGTTATTTATTAAAATATTAAAGAAAGCTCCTGAGACACTCACGTAATGAGGGATGTGTCCTCCTTCCACAACTCCCCCATCTCCCTCGCTCCAACCCCCCTCTGCTGGATGGATGGTGGGTGGAATTACCCCACTCGGACGCTGCTAGCCTGCGCACCCTCATTAGTCGTTCTCCAGGGCTGAGTGACACCATAAATCCATTCTACACGTCGACCAACGGCAGCCATATACAAACGCGCACTCCTCGCCTCGCCCCGTTAATGAGCCATTCCCATGCACAGGGAATTGACTACTGTCCATCCACCATAACTGGACAGTATTTTTTGGAAGAGCTAAATTGCAGCCATGATATAGATTTAGGGCACTGGATAACAGTTTCATTTCTTATTAATAAACTATCATGTTATAAACTTGAAATTGAAATTTAACTCAAAAGTACTAGTGTCCTTTTTTTTAAATTATGCAGCAGTAAACCGAGTGATGCTGACGAACTAATATAATGCCTGCAAGACATGAGGGAAAATCTTTTTTTGTAGCCCCCCCCCCAAAAAAAAATTAGCAGAATACAATTTGAACATATTCAGAATAAACAACAACCACATATGATGAAGAAAGAGGTTCAAGAAGCTTGGACTTTAAAGCTCGACTGTGCTTTGGTAGTTTAAATTTGCACGTGTTGCCTGTTTTAAACCTCTACTATTAATGGTCACACACAGAAATCTAAGAATCCATTAATCATCATAATTAATCTGATCCAATTATATTTCAAAGAATATAACAAATTGCAGGGGAAAATAATGATCTATCACTGCCATGTCATAGGGATATGGGACTAAAGCAGTAATTAGACAGCAGGATTTTAAACACACTGAGCGAGCAGTTGACGGCTTTATCGTTTGAATCTGATGTTGTAATTAGA
>VURO01003251.1:1858-15214 GCA_015108175.1 Pelvicachromis taeniatus | reverse complement strand
GCAGCGAGTCAGTCCCTACACCAGGGGTCACCAACCTTTTTGAAAGTGAGAGCTACGTCTTGGGTACTCATTAATGTGAAGGGCTACCAGTTTCACACACACTTCTGAAATAACAAATTTCCTCAATTTAACTTTAATTATATGTTATCATTAATAATTAATGATATTCATCTATTTAAAGACACTGATTATGGCAACTGTTTCCGTGGAGACCAGCTAGCGCTGATCTAATATTTAATAATGAATAAATATTTTTTATATATTATCTAACAAATTGATACCAATGCAATTGTGATTTAAAAAAAATAGCAACAAAAAATAAAAATAGATGCAGCTTACTGATAAGTTGTTATCGTGAGCTATTTTTAGAACAGGCCCGCGGGCCACTCATATGGTCCTTGCGGGCTACCTGGTGCCCGCGGGCACCATGTTGGTGACACCTGCTCTATAACTAGTACTGCATGATTTCTGGCACAACCTTTTTAAAATTACTTTAATTACTGAATTACTTTCTTTAAATTGTAAAAATGCATTATTTTTCACATTAATGCAGTTGCTATTGAGCAATTTCATACCAGTGCATTTGTATTGTTGTTGTTAAACATTTCATATTTTCATCACATTCAAGTAAATAATTTTCCACATGAAGGTGAACACAGTGTTTACAAAAGGATTTGGGGAAAGGATACTTTTTAACACAGTTAGTTATACTTATATTCAAAGTAAAAACGCTCCTTTTACTTATTTATTGTGCAAGTACTTAAAGTAGGTTATCCTTTGTAGAACATCAAACAAACATTTTGACATATATTAGGAAAAGAATGCATTAATTGCATGTACTAGCTGTTAGTAATAAGAAAATGACTTGTTTTTGGGGTTACTAGCAAAGCTGACTTAGACTCTTAAACTTTTAAGGATGTTACGAGTAACACCTGAAAACATGTATATGATGCATTTCTGCTCAGCCATGATCATTCAGTCTCATAAACAGTGCTAAAGTGCGTTTCCATGGTAACTTTATGAGATCTCTGGGTTTTAACATCATTCTGAACTTACTGTTATTACAATTTTGTGACTTTTGTCACAGAGCACTCAAGACACGGCATTAGTGGAGATGGCTGGGGATGACATCGATGTGCCGGAGGACCTTGCAAAAATGGTGGATGAGGATGAGGAGGAAGAGGAGGCCAATGATTCATTCCTCAACAGACTTCAAAACTTGGACGTGGACACACTGAAAACCAAGGCCCAGGCGACCATGACGGAGATGAAGCAGAACGCAGAGGAGAAATGTGCCCTCATGTGACTGCTGCTCGTCTCAGCCTCAAAGTATAAACTCTACAGCGCTCACGTCATACCCAGGCCTTCACACATTACTTTTCACGTGAACCGCGACATTTGAAATGGTTTGTTTCACAAATAACTGCTTTTATTTGTCTGTCTTCATACTCAGACTACAGGCTAAAGTGCTTTGTTTATGGAGCGCTTCTCTACGTACAGCTACTTCATCTTCACGTCAGACCGGTTTTACTACGTATATACACAGTATGACGCTCCGTACAGTCGTTTGTCTTATACTAAATTTATCTCTTCATCTGCTGTAAAAAAAAATCAATAAAGATATACGAGTTCTTATTTCTTATGTTTGTGATATGCATTCCAAAACTCTCTTTAAAGAGGTTAAATTCCCTTTAAGGTTAAAGCATTAAGTTCCTAATCTGGATGAGTGGAGGAGAGAGAAACTGTGGCTGTTATGACAAACTAAAAGATTAAAAGATAAAGTACCTGAACGCCCCAAATATTGTTTTCTCTCAGCTAAAGGCTTTCTGCATCCGTTTGGTAACTACATTTGGCTCCGATGAGATTTTCTGTGTATTTGGAACTTTATTTGGCAGGAATTTGGATTTGCTTTTATCTACAGAAGTCATTTTAGGTCACACAGTATAATCTAGGATTATGGGCCATAGGATTAATCTAGGACCCGCATACCTTGTTGTCACTTCTATTAATTGACAATCATCACATGATATTTTTTGTTGCTGAATACATAAAATGTCATTTTTTGTAACACCTCTGTAGACATCCGAGGTGTCCTTCAGGGGATATGTTACATTTCTGAGCAAAATGTAAAATGTTCTCATTTTCAAGTCTTTAGACTTAAAAAGATCACATTTTGTACAGACTTCCAATAATAAGCACAAAGTGCACATTTACAACCGAACAACTTGTGACAGATTTGACGTTTTTTTCACATTTCAGCATGAGCTGATGGCATCTCGCAGCATTTAACCCTCCCTTTCCATCATGTCTGTCATCCCCCTGCTGTTCACCATCCCCCTTTCCCCCTGTAAGCTGACACAGCGCCTTTAAATATTAGCCGCTTTCTTCCTAATAGGATCTCAGGGACTTAAACTGTCATCTGATAAAACTAAGGCGCTTGATAGCTGCACTGCGCCCTCTTAACCAATTTGTACTCAATTAGGATAATGGGGAAACAAGCAAAGAGGGACAGCTTTAATATATTAATGTGATAAAATGATTATCAGTTTCCCTTGCCTATGACCTGGCTACTATTAGGAGCATCTAGCAGGTGTCATATAAATATTATCTGTTATTAAAGTAGTCCAAATATTAAAGGGCTTTACAAATAGCTTGTAATTTATAATTAGATACCTGCCAGAAATGATAAAGACAGTTTGGGTTATGAAATGATTCAGTATGGACTAAAATTCATGTGGGTCTTTTTAAGATACACACATTGATTTTACATACACGCATTTTACATACATGCTTTAGATCACTCAAACTGAGCTATAATTAATGGTATCTGAAAATATGCCTTCACAGATATCACATGTCAACATGATGACCTACTATAACACGGATTAACTGCAGCGATGGTGCTTTTGCTGGTTTATTGGCTTGGAGCGAGCAACAGGTATAAGATAATCATACAATAATACATATTTCATTCATTCCAATTTCTTTAAATGGAAATTATTGTTTGTGGAGGCGTTTCACTTTCCACATGGAACTATGTCAGACTCACAGCTGACTTAGTTTAGGGGGAATATTGAAATTAATTATTAAAAGTAATTACTTAAAAAGGTTTTTACTTGCTACTCTTTTTTTTACCCCGGACATATTGAAAGTTGGAGAAAGGTGACGCTGCACAACACCTTACAGGGTTGGCGTCCTTCATGGTAACCATATGGTGGCTACCTACTTACCGGCAAATCTCTGCCAGGGGGGCATCTTTAACTTCTTTATTCATTCACAGGCAAAAGTAATAGGCTTTTCAGTCTCTCCTTTATTGGAAAACAACTTTGACAACCCAGAAAAGGTGGTCAGCCAAAACCACTTAACCTATAGCCATTCAGCTAATAGATGGGACTGACAATGTAGCTCGGTGGCTCAAGTGAGGCCAGATGGCTTTAAACTTGTTTAGCTTTAGGTTTCCACGGATTCTTAACCTGCTCACTGACTCCTAGAAGATGGCTTTTACCCTGCTGGTCCTTTATTGTGTGCCAAAGGGCTAATAAAAAAAATGAACAATCAAATTGACTCAACATTTACCACCCAGCAGATTACTGGACATGCAAAGTCACACTAACTGTTATTAATTATGCATCGATCTATTCTGTGGTTGTGTAATGTGGCGCTTCTCACCTCCAGAGCGGATCTATCTATCTATCTATCTATCTATCTATCTATCTATCTATCTATCTATGTAAAAAAAACACTTTACATCTGAATTCAATGCAAGAGTTTCAGCGAATTGAAGGCAATTAGTATTTTTTGAAAGAAAAGCCCTTTCTTTACTCCTTTTCCATACTGAATTTAGAACTCCTAAATATATCTTAAGGTAGGTGGAGTAAGGTCGGTGGAAATCTCCAGTCAAGTCTTTAGGCTAATTAAGGATGGGGTTGATCTCTGCAACACCTACTGTAGCTGCTACAGCTTTGGTTGTGCCAGCTGGCACGGGTGAATCTCGCAGGCTGCAGAATGAAATACCCCAGTGCCACCAATCCACATCCACTGTGCACTATCAGAAGCAGATGAGCAAGATTATGTGTCGATTATGTGTTGATTTGACAAATGCAACATGGTATTGAAAAAACCTTTGAAAGGTTAAAGGAGTGTAATGGGTTATGTTGAGAAACTGACTGCTCAAGCATGAATTACGTAGGTAACGTGCGGTGCAGTCCCTTACTTTGTTTATCTAGATCACTATTTTTTGTCCTTGGCTTCTTAAAAAAAGCTATAAAATAAAATAAAAATATATATATATCATTAGACCGTGAAAAGTTATTGCAATGATTAGAGTATATCCGTATATTTGAACCCAATATATCAATGTTGTTCCACTTTGAAAGGAAAAATGTAATGTGATTAAATCACTTTCATTTTAATTTGTCAAACCCTGTAAAATTAGTAGTGTGAGGATTAAAATCTTTCACTTGCTTGAAGGAAACGTTATTTTATAAGTCTTTACATTGGCCAGCCATTTAAGCTAAGTCTATCTCTGTGTCTTTCCTCTCCTATATTGTCTATAATGAAGGGATTAGCAGGGAAAAAACTCTCAGTACGAGCCATTATCTTTCGGACAATAGATTTTTTGAAAGAAAGTTTTGTTGAGCCTTCATTAGCAATGGCCTCCCTCTGTGGTCTGAATGCAGGACACATTTGGAGCAATTACTTTACTAGAAAACAACTGTCAGTCATTCTTAAAGGGGACGGATTCCAATTAATAAACCTCTTAAACTCTTTGATTTTACGAGCATTCAACCTCCAGCTTTGGTGTCTTGTGTGGTTAAGGAGGAGTTTTGTCGGGAGAGACATGTTACATGTCCTTTCTGCACAGAACTTGAGCAGTAGGTCATTTGCTCAGTTGTTTGCAGGGGATTTTAAGGACTTAACAGGGAGTAACAAATGCCTACGGTAGATATTGTTAGTCAGTTGTCTACTTACGGACTACAGAGACGTCATGTGCGCAGCGTAGCCTGAAGAACGGAGAACGAAGGAAGGTAAGATTACTTGATGTACTCCCTCGCCATGCATTCTGTCAAATATGCCGTCTGTTGATGAACACTTTCTATAAAGATGATTTATATTCAGGGATGAGATGAGTGAAATTCGTGTTGTTGTGCCGTGAAGGCGATCTCAAAATGTATCCAGCTAAATTCTTAACCATGCTGATTGACTTCCTATTTAAAAAACTTGAATCACATTACATTAGAAATGGGAATCAGCTCACACTTATTTTACCCTCCTAGGACCTGCGTCCACATATGTGGACGTCACATTTTGGGTTGTTTAAACCAAAATACAACATTTTGCTCTACAAGGGCCTGAAATCCTCTTACGAGGACATCATGCTGCCACTGTTTGATCAACATTTAAAAAGAATGTCCTCATATGTGACTCTCATTTTTCTCAGGAACAAAAATCGGGTAAAAAATAATTTACATTGATCAGGTCCCAATCAGCCCAAATATCAAAGAGAAATTAAAAATGCATGCCATGAACGAGTTCGAGTCTTAGGAGGTTAAAAAACATTAAAATGAAAGAAAATTTACTCACCCACATAGTTTCATTATGTAAAATTGTTCCAACTTTGACCGGAAACTAATATTCCCAGCAGGGAGCCACGCTCTCTTTTTAAACTACAGGATCACTGTGAGCAAACCATCAAGACTAATATCAAACCGTTAGATTACCTTCAAGTGCAGAACTTTACATTTTGTCTTTCTTTTCTTTCCTCTTATTTCTTTTGCAGACAAATATGTGAATTTGCTTTGCTCCTGTGGAAACGTCCCGCACACTCCACAAAACTCTGCTCTGCTGCTCTGTGTGACGCAGAACAACAGGTGCTCTGCCTCGTCTCACTTGGTAGCCTTTTGCTTTTCTCTGACAAGCAAAAAGAGACAGTGTCTCCAAAGGTTCGAATGCATTTGTCAATGGATACCCTGGGAATAGTGGATGATAGTTGCCTTGACAACTATGACATGGCAAAAGGTGCTGGGTCAAGTGCCGGAGGCCGGGTTCACAGTATCGATGTCATACTGGGATTCACTAAAGACCAGGACCCTTTACTCCATTCAGCAGAAGGTGATGAAAGCCAAAAATCAAATGGAGCAGACCCTCAGGGTCCTGAAAAGATGGTCCCATCGGACCCCTACGCTCATCTACCAGACCTCGGAGACAGCTCCCACAATTCTTCCTACCATGGTGAGTCTTTTAATAAAAGGCATAAAAACCGGGACGTTTTCTCTCTCCGTTTAAATCATTCAGGGGATTTTCTTGTTAACTAACTAAAGAGTTGAATTAAACCTGTACTAATGTTGTTAAGGTCTTGTGCATCCAGTCGAGACATAATACTCGCACACATTTCTGTATCAGTGCTCAGGAGCTTTAACCAATCATGTTAAGTGAGCTGCTTTTCTGAAACTACTTGTTTAAACACAATAATTTTGCACCTCATACAAAGTTATTTAACAATAAGATGCAATAAGTTGTGACAAAGTAACTGATAAACTTACTATACTGTAATATTTAAGTTTGTGTACATGTTAAGGGTCAAACATAAGCATTACTCCAACCTCTACAGTCCATCAGATTCAAGCGTTAGCCCAAAAAAAAATGCTTAAAAATCGATGAATAGATGGTGTGGATTGTCTTTTACATAACTTTTACTTTACCTTCACTTTTACACTTTAACAAGTAACAAAGCTGCCTTCCTCTCGTCAGACTTGTTAGTTGCAGGTGTAGCGTCTAACACAAGAACTGATTACACATTATTATGTTTTGCTTGTAAACTAACTGGCACACCTGATTCAAATGCAGACCGTCCAGTTTGCCATATTTCTTCCTTTACCTTCTGAGGATGAAAGTAATGCCCGTCAGTGCAGGCAAGGCAGGTGGGACCAGTGTTAAATAAGAGGCCCACAAGCCCACATCATCATATTCAGTCAATTAACCAAAATTGAGTGCATTAAGTGTTAAAGAATACGAATAAAGTTAATTGTCCTGCACATATCATATCCAGATTTACAAAGTGCTGTAGAACAAGTAGATAGCAAAACAGTAAAATACACCGTTGATGTTTATGAATAAACAGGTTAAACAGAAAACAAATAAGAAATGTGACTAATATAAAACAAAGGATACCCACAAAAATATATTTTCTTTACTTGTATTACACTTTTCAAAACACACAGCTGCAAACCAACCGACCAATGATAAAATTTAAAAACAATTTAAGTTTAATTGGATGTTTTCGAACTTAGAATCGAGATGTGAATGAATAATAAAATACCAATGCTTTCTAAAGTTATTATAGATTATTGTTGTAGAGCACACCGTGGTTCATTGTGGTATTAGCACAGAAAAGAGCTTGATGTGATTTACTGGAGCTAAGATAAAGATTTAATCAGTTGTATGTGACGGTGATTTGACTGAAGAGGATTTGTGTCTCCCTGGTCTTTCCCAGGAGATAGAGCTATTTATCTTTCATTAACAGCGACCCGAATGACAACAAAGGAAACGTTCGATATTTAGTAACGTTCTACTGGCTTTTATTGAAGTTTCCTTCACTTATATCATGCTACATTACTATATATTTTTAATGATTTTGGAAAAATTGTCTGCCTTGCAGACTTTAAAGCCTTAGAGCTGTGTGTGATTATAGACACCCCCATATTTACAGTGGCCATGCTTCGGTGTGACTGTTTGCCGGACAACATTAAATATTTCATCAACATTTTGTGGACACAGTTTGAATTCTGTTTATTAAAAGATGACACACACAAAAATCCTGTAATTAAAGGATGAAATTAAGCATGGCCAAATATACATTTGCAACTGCAATTTTATTACATATAGGAGGAGTAGGTAAAAGTGACAATGTGACGAGGCTGTGGACAGGGTGAGGTGGAGGATCCGCTGTGGTGACCCTGAAAGGGAGCAGCCAAAAGAAGAAGAAAAGCAAATTTGTTAGTTAAATTAAACTAAAAAAAGAAAGGGACCCACATGGAAAGATTTGTTCTTTGATTTGTAAAAAAAGCAGTCACTTTCTCCTCGTTGTGCACATTTAGAACACAGATACTTTTTATCCATGAACATATAGCATGAAACAATTTGCTGTGACTAATGAGCTTTGGTACATCACTCACATGACTCACTTGCTCTACATCCATTTCTTAGAAAGCACAATCGGCACTACAACTGTTCACCTGGCTCGTGCAGAAGCCAGTTGTCAGGGACTTGCAGGTTTAACTGGTAGCGTCTGTCACTATGGGATTACTGCAGGGGGAATTCAGTGAAAGACATGATGTTATTTAGACCTAGCCCACCCAAAGGTTCATAAGCCTTTAAAGGGCTTTGAAAGGAGTTTTCAATCATTAATTTGTTTTAACATGGAATAAAAGATTTCACTTTCTTAGTTGGTGGCAGGATAATGCATAAAACGTTCCCCAAAAATGATTCACTTATTAGAAATATCTTACATATATCAAGTTATCTCGATTTCTGATAACAGGGCAATCAGACCAATTATTATTGTTTACCGTAAATTGAAAATAAATAGCAAATATTGGACATTTAGTAGTGTTCAATTTAAGCAGAAAAATCAAAGCACTTTAAAACCTTAATGTCACCACTCGGTTGTGTCCTTTTGGTTTTGTTGTTTTTAGAATCTGACATTTTCTCTGGTGACAAATGTGAGGGAGAAATGAGCCACTTGCAAAAGGAGGCCGATGATGCTGAGGGATCGCCAGAGACCACTAAAGATGAAGAGCACGCTAAAAAGAAACACAGAAGAAACCGCACCACTTTCACCACCTATCAGCTTCATGAGCTGGAGCGAGCCTTTGAGAAATCTCACTATCCAGATGTGTACAGTCGCGAAGAGCTGGCAATGAAAGTCAACTTGCCTGAGGTTCGAGTTCAGGTAAAGACAATGTATATGAAGATATAGACACATTTCATGCAGAGATTCTGGCAACCTAAACAACAATACACGGACTGGTTGATAGTGTTTGCCAATCTTCCATCAAAAAGCCATGAATATTTACCAACATTTTTGTTTAATGTAGGGTTAGAAATAATCCACTCGATAATAAGGAACCTGAGTGGGATGATGTGGATGTGGAAGATTATTTGTTTACCTGTTAACAAACATGCTTTTTCTTGGAGGAGTCATTATCCAAAGCCAATGATCCGATGACCATATTGCCTGAAACTCTTTGGCATGATTAATGGGCTTTGGTACACCACTCACCTGGCGCCATTTCTTGGAAAGCAGAATCAGCGTTACAACTGTTTACCTGGCCCGTGCAGAAGTCAGATAAAGTCTCTGGTTAGATTAGAGAAGGCACGGACTTACAGGTTTAACTGGAAGCATCTGTTACTATGGGATTACTGCAAGGGAAAAATTCAGTGAAAGGCATGATGTCATTTGCAAAAGGTGCAGCTATTGGTAGTAAAAAAAGTTTTTTTTTCAGAAACCATTTTAAGCATGTACTTAGTTTTTTCATTATGTTTGAGAGCATATTAATCCCAGTTAAATGGCAATTAACTGTTAATGCTCTTTATGTTCACTATTGCCTGGAAAGCAAATGTCCACCTGTAGATCATATACTTTAATCTCACTGTGCACACGGACACACAGAAAAAAGAAATTGCACCAACTTGTGTTATTACTAGAAAATGCTTTTGCAGCCGCCATAGTCTGCAAGCTATATTTTATTAATATTATAGTTCAATGAAGTCTATAGTGCTTCATTGTCCATGCACCGTCCCATTTCATATAATTTTGTTTGGTTCAGGTATGGTTCCAAAATCGAAGGGCAAAGTGGAGACGTCAAGAAAAGATGGACACCACAACCATGAAGCTCCATGATTCTTCCATGCTATCCTTCAACCGTCCACCGATGACTCCAAACGTGGGGCCAGTAGCCAATCCGATGCCGCTAGATCCCTGGCTGACCTCACCTATTTCCAGTGCCACACCCATGCATACCATTCCGGGTTTCATGGGTTCACCTCAGAGCCTGCAACCCACCTATCCAAGTCAAACCTTCCTTAACGCCCCGCCAACAATGGTCCAGTGTATGCAGCCACATATGGGGCCACCTCCTTATCAGTGTCCTCCCAGCTTCAATGACAAATACCCAACGGATGATGACAGGAGTTCAAGCATCGCAGCACTCAGGATGAAGGCCAAAGAGCACTTACAGTCAATGGATAAAACCTGGCAGCACATGTGATATGAAGCAGACAGATTTGATTTAGCTGGTTCTCTACCACATCAAGACTATCTCTCCACCCCGTTACATATTCCATATGTACAGGGAATGATCCCCCTTTGTCAGGGTGTGTGGATGCTTCTTTAAGGCTTACCCAGTCATGCCCCACAGCTTAACTATAAAACAGCTGTGCAGATGTGAACGAAACGTTTTTCCGAGCAGGCTGGAGCTAGAGTCTCTCACTCAGAGAACCGAGGTTACAGTGTAACCATATGTTTCCTTGATGTTTACAAACTCCCTTTAAAGCATTTGACTCATGTTCCAGTGAAGCGGACACATGATACCAAAGAAAAAATCATTTTTATCAATTTTATGTCTAACAAACGTCTAGTCATTTTTTAAAAATTCACTTTAAAATGTATTTAAGTTTCAGCTAACCTTGTGTTAAACCTAAAAATACAATTAAATCCCTGCCAGGTTCTTGAACAGATTCTTGTTTGACTTTTATAATCATTCATTTTGTAAACCTGTAGGCTACGTCCACACGTACCCGCGTATTTTTGAAAACAGAGATTTTCCGTTTTTAAAATTCCTGTCCACAAGTGCAGTTTTGAAAAATATCTCTGTCCACACGTAAACGCCAAAAACTAAGGAAAACTGTCAGGAACATCCCAAAGCAACAGGTGGCGATATAATCTTACCGTGTAGAAATGTTAGCCAATCAGAAGTCTAGAAGCCTGGGCAGGAAATAGTAAACAGAGACGGTGCATAGAAGCAGAAAATTATAAATGGAAGGGAAAGTAACTGTGTGTATATATGTAAGCCTGCAGATAGTAAAATTAACAGTAACATTATTTTCTCTAAGTCTATCATTATACCAATTCATCACACCGAAACAAAATAACGTGGCCCACAGTGTGACGTCAAAAAAGGCGCACATGTTTGACGTGCCGTTTTCTCCGTTTTCCCCGTTTACACGTAAACTCGTAAACGGAGTTTTCGAAAATATCCACCCTGGCCGGCGTTTTTAAAAATCTCAGTTTTTAGTGATCGAAAACGCTGTTTACGCGTGGACCGAAGGTGCAAAATCTCCGTTTTCAAAAATACCCGGGTACGTGTGGACGTAGCCTTAGTGAATCCCTGATGAATTAACATGAGTGATGATACATAGAGTCGTGTTGTCAGAAGTAGCAATGTTTTTGTATTGTACTACAACTTGATGAAAAATTCATACTTGAGATTTTATAACTGATTGATGTTCTGACTATTTTTCGGTGTAAGATATTTTACAACACACACTGTCAGTGATTATGTATCCATTATGTACATGTATTAATTATGTATGTTATTTCAATATAAGGTTTCCCAGCTCCTATGACCAATTAGCTGCCTGTTAAAGGGCTCCAGAACTCCTCTGTTTTATTGCAAATCTAGTTAGTTTAATGTTTTTCTTTCATTTGCGGCAAAGAAAGTGAAAATGTGTATTCAAAGCCACTTTTCCACTCAAATCAATTTTGTTGAGTCTTTATAGGGAATATGAGTGCTAATGGGCTTTTGAAGAGCACCGAGTTCTGATGAGGGAGGTTATCGTAAGTCATGGAGCGTAATCTATCTTGGAGGCTAATCTAAACAGACATGCACACCTCTTAACACCTAATTACTGCTTTTAAAGCGATTAACCCTGGATTCTCAGCCATAGACAAAGTGCCCTCAAATGGCCCTGAAAACTCTTTTTCAAGCTCTGATTTACATTGCCCCTCCTTTAAAAATGTGACAATTTTAATATTAATTAATTGATACAGAAAAAAGATCTTTCATCATGACTGCATCTTCATTTTGAGGTCAGGTGGATTTGGAGGTAAAAGATTAATGGGT
This sequence comes from Pelvicachromis taeniatus, assembly GCA_015108175.1. Classification (NCBI taxonomy): domain Eukaryota; kingdom Metazoa; phylum Chordata; class Actinopteri; order Cichliformes; family Cichlidae; genus Pelvicachromis; species Pelvicachromis taeniatus. The sequence goes on along the minus strand of VURO01003251.1, from coordinate 3,092 downwards.
GGTAGAAGTCTCTCTTATCTCTTGGAATTAGGAGAGTTGACTGTAAGTGTTGGACCACAAATAGATGATGTTTTACTGACTTGGCCCAGAGACATGCTGAAGGGTACTGGAAAAATGTTCTCTCTCATTTTTTCTCTGCTTCTCATGGAATTTACAAAGACGCCTAAATATACTTAAGCCTCTATGTCAAAAATACTGTGTTAGCAACACATATATAAAGATAATACTATATACTTCAGTAAGGTTATGAGGAAGCATCCATAAATATTGTCTGAATATCCCATCCTTGAGAAATGGCACCATCAGTAGTCAGTTTTCTAGGCTTTGCTGCTTTTAGTGATCACCCTGATCAAAAAACCAAAGAGAAAAAGGAAGATTTAAGACGGGACAAATGCTTGAAGATGTTTGTTTTCTGTTTTCAATTATATTTTGAACCCCTTTATGTTTTTAGGAACGTGACTTATATTTTCCAAATGCAAGACCCAGAATAAAGTTACAGAGCACAACTGTTGATTGTGGACCTTGTTTTTCTCTCCACACATCCATTAGCCACCAACGTGACTTTGTACTGTTAATGAGTGCTGGTATACAATAGGCCATGTAAGATGTGACCGAGAGAACTGGCCTGACGGAGGCCTGTTGTGCTTGTGCAGGCCTGTGGAACTTTGCCAGGCTGTTAGGCAGATGAAGCTCCACTCCATCAGGCCCAACCAGGGGTGTCAGGGGCCCTGCCTGCCAGGATGCTAAGGCCACAAGGGCTCAAGCTGTATTTAGCCCTGGTGGCCAGTAGCCTAGGTGGCTTAACTGCCCCGTTTATTTTGGGACCAATGATTGTATAAAGGGCTTTTCTGCATCCAAGTACTCTGCAACAATGCTGTGAGAGTGAATTGTTGAATATTGTCATTATTGTATGTATAAAACTGTAGACCTTAGTTTAACTGTAAGAACAAAGACATTCCTTTGTCCTTCACCCTACCAGTTGAATGGCTGGGGGGAGGTTAAGGTTGTAAATGACCAACTGTGGAAACTGTTTCATGTAAGACTTCTGGCTGTTTCTTTGTGAGATAAGAGATGTGTACTTCCTGACTTTTATGGGTTACATCTGTGTTTATCTAGGTTAGACTGTTTAGGGTTAAACCATATGTTTGGGAACTCACAGATCTCCACACACACACACACACACACACACACACATGCACACACACACACACACACACACACACACACACACACA
>VURO01003250.1:13040-28650 GCA_015108175.1 Pelvicachromis taeniatus | reverse complement strand
CTGCAGTTTATTTACGACAAATTCTTCTTTTTTTTTTTTTAATTCAGTAAGATGAAATTATTATAAGATTTAAAAAAATATATAATGATATATTAATATAACATTTTATATTGTCTATAACTTACTATCATCCTACAAATGATCACATGTAAAATACAACATGTAGAACATTTTTAACTTTAATTTCTTTGTCACAAAAATTCATCCTGGATTGGAAAAAAAAAACATTAGGTTATGCCACAAAAACAAAGATAGCATAATTTGAATAAAACAAAATCTAAAGTTTCCAGATAATACTCTAATTATAACTGAGAGAATTATTATTAAATATGCACATTTTTCGATTTTGAGACCCACTGTGTTTACATTTTAAAAAGTAAACTTAAGTATTTACTGTGCTTCCTTCATTTATGTACTTGTACATAAACGAAGAAGAATCAGTCAGATGAAGAATCAGTTCAACCAGTAAATTCTCTGAGGACCAAAAATAAGTCATGAAAACACAAAGGAAAACTAGGCCACGGAAGCCTGAAGTTTAAAAATGGCGGGCATACAGTATAAAGTAGCACAAATTTAAAGTTTCAAAACTATAAAATACTGTACAACACACGCGTGTAATTTGAGGCAACATGCTGGCCTAGGTGTTTACTGTACTGTGTGGGCTCACTTACGTCTCTCAGGTCCAGCTCACCGCTTTTAGACTCTTGCAGCAACTGGACGAACTTCGTGGTGAGCACATGAAGACTCCTCAGACTCCTCTTGTATTTGGGGGTTTGTTCTGGCATGCTGGTGTCTTCGTCCGGGCTGTGTGGGCTATCTTCAGGATCCATAGCTACTGCTGGGCAGGAACACAAAACAAATGAGTCCGAGATGAGGCCTCTCCTATCTTTGAATGAGCCCGCCTCACACAGCTGCAGATTTCCCTTCGAAATAAAATATTCTCAGTGTTTCCCGTGTATGGTCTCGGTCGTTGCTTTGTCAGATTTTCAGGTATATATTGTGTAAATTAGCGCTCTGGCTAATTAATAAGTCGAGCTCTTTATATTTACATTCACCTTCACCATAAGTGTTACCTGGGGCTCATTTACTATGAAAAGACTGTATCGGAAATGCTTAAATTTGTTTAGCTTTTCAACCGAAAGTAGCCGTTCAAGGTGTTTAGTTTATCCTGCAAACTGATGAAACACTTAAGTTTTTCTAAAGAGCACTTCCAACTTCCACACGAACACCAAGAGCGACGAGCGTAAAACAAAACAACTGTGTTTACCTTGATGGCTGGAGGAAGTAGCAGCGCAGAGTTGCTAACGTTAGCAAGCCCAACAACGACAACCGATTTCAGTGTTTAAACTGTGACAAAAGTTTTAGCGGACAAGTAAATGTATTCGTTCTTAACCTCTAATGTAAACACAGTATTTACATGATAAACAGCACCGCGCTAACTCTACCAGCAGTCCACTCCCAACTGTTTAGGGCGGAGCTTTCCGGTAGCTGCATTTACCTGCCTTCACAATAAAAGCCTAACCATTCGACTGACCAAAATAAAATCACCTCACCTCCCACTAAAATAACAGTCTGGTCGGACAGCCAAAAGCTGTGAATCACTGACAAAAGTAGATTTTCTGCAACTTTATCCTGGTGTGAAAAAGAGTGTCAAATTTAGATTGTGTTTTGTTTTTTAAAAAAACGCGTTTTCATTTGGGAAATGTCTTTATCCTCATTTACAGATAAATGTCAAGCAACACAGCAACAATGTGGATTACGTCGGCATAATGGAAAAGAGGTCCGTAACATTTCATTGAAAAAAAGCACATGATAAATATTAATAAGTGAATGTTTGCTGAATTAAAATTAAAATCTGTTTAACATCAAGTATTTTAAAATCTTTAAAATGTTCTTTTATACTTGAGTAAAACATATAAAACATTTATCATCTATACATATTAATGTGCTGCATGTAAGCGCGACATGCTGCACAAAAGTAATCACAAGCCTGTAAATGATTTATCTTTAAGTCTGCAGCAAAATCATATGCAGGAGATATATAGAGGTTATAGATAATTATTAAGTACTGTAAAGCAATGTTTATACTCGCTGTTGCTTCATGAAGAAAAATAATTGTAGTCAAGCGATCTTTAATAATATGATCATATTTTAAAAATATATTCTCAGTAATTAAAATACTTATTTTTATTTAAAAAAAAACTGTGACAAAGAATCTGAATGCTTGTTTAAAGTGGCTGTAGACAGGTACAAAGCCATTCCTGGTCACACTCCAGTCTGCCAAAAAAAAAAAAAAAGTAATAAAAACTGGAAAAAAAAACACGTAACATTTAAAATTGGTATTAGTGGAAATGCAAACGTGTTGCATCATAACTTGAAGGATATTTGCCTTTTAGGTTAAAAGCAACAATTTTTATTCAGTGATTGCAACCTATGTTGACTTCGAAACTACGGCCAGCTTCATATCTATAACTGTCCCTGAGACAGCAGTTAAGTAAAGTAAAGGTGTTCATTTATATTTCTCTGTAATAGATGTGATGTTTAATTTAGTTCATTTATTTGTTGGATAAGATGATTTAAAAAAAAAGTCTAGCATTTATAGGAAAACTTGTTTTCAAAGTTTGTTTGAGGTGTAGTCTGTAATGGTCACATTACCAGAGTTTGGTTGAGAGCACGGCTGTGGCATTGTGGGTCGGAACGTGCATGGAGGCAGCTATAGCATCAACATTAATGTTACTCTGGATGTGGTCCAAGAGGCGCACACGGTAAAGGGTTTATGTATATTATGTATATTGTTTATATAATGTTACATGTTTACATGTATACATTTTCATTGGTAGTGAGAGGCCACTTTCAGTGATGTCCAGTGAATTGCTTGTTCCTATTCTGTGGACTCGGAACTGGTTGTGGACACTGTATTAGAGACTTTGATAAAATCAAAGGTATTTATGTTGTTTTTTAGTTTTCACGGTGTCAGAAGAACATAAGAGAGAGATAAATAAACTTCCAAAGACACCAGTACGATGCGTGGCCTGTTTGTTGAACCCCTGCAGCTACAATATCATAAACACCAGTTCATATAAATGTATATTATTTACATTTATTTAAGTAAATAAGTCATTTTATCCAATAAATAATTATTGGTCCTTATCTTTATAGTGATCTGATGTCCCACTTTATTGGGGACTGCACAGGATTCACTTGTATCTTTTTGCTACTACGACCATGTAGAAACATTTTCATCAGCTCATTTGCAGAACCCCGCACAGCAGCTTTTACTCCGTGGGATTAAATTTCAATTTGTATGTTTTGGTCACCAAAATGTTTCCTCTGGCAATCCTTTGGCAGAAAGTTGTCATTTAACTCGTTTACTCTATTTCTACCATCCTGAACTAGCTCCAGGGACTTATCTGAGTAGTTATTTTGAAGCATTTATTTAATGCAACAAACATAAAAACTGCAAGTGCAAAAATCAACGCTCTAAACCGATCACAGTGTCCCAAACTCTGGGTTTAAAAAGCTTTAACTTCATTGAACTTCCATTTCTACCAGCATCTTTCCTCTTCTTCTTCTTTCAGCTGTCTCCATGTCTGTCTCTAACATCCTCGTCTGTCACACCAACCCTGTGCATATTCTCCTTCTCGATATCCACGAATCTTCTTCTTCAACATCCCACTCATTTTTTTTTCTAATCTTGTACATCTTGGCCACTCCCAATGAAAATCTAAGCATTATCAATACTGCCACCTCCAGTTCAGCCTCCTTGTTATAGCTACTCTGAACAATTTCTTTTATTTACAAAAACTAACAAAGAAAAAGCTAGCACTGAAACGACTAAAAACTAAAAGTTAGTTTAGCTTTCAAACAATAAAAAATTAAAATGAAACCAAAAACTGAAAGAAAAAAACCCCTGCAATTTAAATTCTTCACACCTGTCTCTAAACTTCAATATTTATGTTCGTGTGTATGTGAGTCATGTGACCCACCCCACCAGTCATATGACGTTCAGTTTCACGCGGAGCTGTAATTGAGGAAGTTGAAGTGAATGCTTCGTCTTCCTCTTTCCTCGCCGAGTGCAGGGATTTAATTTCGGGGTTCGTTTTGTGTTTGAGACGTGACCCAGGCTGCAGCTATGCTCGGTGGAGGTCTGCTTCTGTGTTTGTTGGCCGTGTTTCCACTCGGCTCGCGGGCTGAGTACCCTCCGGACGAAGTGGCGCATTTGCCGGGTATGACGTTCAAACCGAACTACCGCCAGTGGTCAGGATACCTGCAGGCACGGCCGGGAAAGTTTCTCCATTACTGGTAAGAACCGGTGGTAAATGTGGTAAACGCGCCAGAAACGCTGTCAGGTCATGACAGGCTGCCCATACCGCGGTGGTTTCTGTGAGCAAATGCAGTATATGTACACTTCTATTTCTTCATAATGAGACATGTAAAGCTTTCTTTTTGACCCCCCACACAGAATATCAACAACTCTAGCAAACTTTTACCTCTTATACTAACAATCTGCAATAGAAGCCAGATTAAACTTTGAGTTTAGAGCCCAAATGTAAAGTTTACTTTACACTCATACTCATAATAAGCTTTTATTATAATATTAATTACAATAAAGTACACCCATGACATTCTTCCCACTAATACAGATTCTAGTAATTACCCCTTAGTGTATATGGACAACAGTATTGGGCCACCTACATAATAAGCATATGTATATGTTTCCACTAAACCCCTCTGCAGGTATATTACAGCTTTCAGTCTTTTGGGAAAGCGTCCTGCAGGATTTTGGAGTGTGTCTGTGAGGAATTTCTGCCCATTCATCTAGTAGTGCTTTTGTGAGGTCAGACACTGATGTCGGAGGAGACGGCCTGGCTCACTCTCAGTTATAGTTCATCCCTAAGATTCTCTGTGGGGTTGAGGTCGGGGCTCTGTGCAGGCCTTACCTTTGCCATCCTGGAACAGAAAAGGGCCTTCCCCAAACTGTGCCTACAAAGTTGTGTAAAATGTCTAGGTATGCTGAACCATTACGATTTTCCTTCACTGGAACTAAAGGGCCCCACAACAATCCCATAAATCAAGCCCATTGCATTATTGGATTCATTAACTAAGGTACGGCTAAATTTTTCTGTTGCTTTTGTCCACATGATGGGTTTCCTTACATAGTCTATGTAAGCCTTGTAAAAAGGACTTCAGGTTTGCATTAGCACCTTGCATATCCTGAATCAGAAAGACAAACCAGTTGAGCGGGTTTCCTGAACTTGAATACCAAATCACTGAGGAACTTCAAGAAAAGCTCTAGATCACAAGTTTTGCTGCAGACAAACAAAACTGTCCTACTGGTTCTAGCTTGGTTCTTATCTGGTGTCTGAGTGCTGTCAAAAGTCTTCTGAGCTTAATTATTGTATTGGCTCTCAGGTTAAAGTGCATTGGAGTACTTGGTCCCCATTATACTCGTGCTTGCCTGCAGAACTACTTTCAACATTCACAAGAGATTATCTAGTTATTTGGAAAGAATAACTTTTTGTTTGTGATATCGTGTGTCCTGATCTCCTGCAGGTTTGTAACTTCTCAGAGGGACCCAGTCAAAGACCCTCTGGTGCTCTGGCTGAATGGAGGCCCTGGCTGCAGCTCGCTGGATGGGTTCCTCTCAGAAAATGGACCGTTTCATGTGAGTGTGCTCACTGTGTGCATAACTATGCTTGTGCACCGAGTCAAGTGGATTTCAATAGAAAAGTGTTGACTCTGATTTTCAGGTAAATGATGATGGGGCTACGCTGTACAAGAACGAATTCAGCTGGAACAAGATTGCCAATGTGCTATATGTCGAGTCTCCTGCAGGCGTGGGATATTCCTACTCTGATGATGAGAAATATGCAACTGACGATGACCAGGTGAGCTCAGTGTGTTAAATAACCAACACACATTTTTGCAAAGGAAGAAAAAGTGATTGTGAAATATGAAAACGTGAAATGTTCATCATAGGTTGCCCAAGATAATTACAAAGCCCTGCAGAGTTTCTTCTCCAAGTTCCCAAGCTTCTCTCAGAACGAGTTCTTCATCTTCGGGGAGAGTTACGGTGGAATTTATGCGCCGACACTCAGCCTCCTTGTGGCTACGGGAAAAGCCAAAATAAACTTCAAGGTGAGACGCTTCATCGGCCTCATTTCCTTAATGCAGTTTCATGATGAAGGAGAAATTGTTCCTCTATATTGTGTCCACTGACGTAGTTTAAAGTGATGCATTTGCTTGTTTCTAGGGCTTTGCAGTGGGAAATGGCCTCAGCAGCTTTAATCTCAATGACCAGTCATTGATCTACTTTGGTTACTACCATGGCCTCTTTGGAGAAGTGTACGTTTTGCTGAGGTTTCTTGTTTTATTATGAAGGAATGGCTTTAAAAAGAAATGGTGTTTATTGTCTGCATGCTCCATTACACACAAGATGAATTCTCTTGAGTTGCCACATAAAGATATATCTGATCACTTAGGTTGTTTTTCCTATTAAAGTCAGGAGCTGGGAAGCGTCTCATTTTTACATTTTGATATCGTTCTTCATATAAAAATATGACAGAATTAATCTGCCTTCACCTTAAGATATCACTTGTACAGAGCTGATGCTGAGCTGTTTGTTGTGCAGTTTGTGGCATGACCTGAACATAAATTGCTGTAAGGATGGAACCTGCAACTTCTACAACTCCAGTTCTGAGACATGCACGAAGCTGGTAATGTGTTCAGTGTTGCCGTAATCAACTGGGAATTTCTCATGTTGACTTAAGAGTCTTTCAAACATATACTTCCTTGTCTCCTTTACAGGTAAACGTGGCCTTTGGTCTCATCTATAATAGTGGACTTAATGAGTACGCCCTTTACTTGGATTGTGAGGGTCAGAGAAGATCCAGCAGAGTCTATGAGAGGACCATGAGTCTTCTGTTTAGGAACTACAGGAATCACCCGCATACACACAAGGTAGCGCTCGAGAACACGTTCTCGTGCACTCCGTGTGTGTGTGCTTCACTTGACCTGGGTGTTAATGATTGTGTTTTCTGAAGTTTTCAGCACAGAGGAGTTTCTCCACCACACTGGGTGAAGTTCCACCCTGCATCAACAGCACAGCCCAGATGAACTGGCTGAACAGAGGCGACGTGAGGAAAGCGTTGCACATTCCAGCTACTCTGCCTCCCTGGGATATCTGCAGGTACGGTAAATAACAAAGGCTTCTGGTGATTGCAAAATTGGTGATAAGTAATGTTACGTATGTGCCTCAAGTCCTCTTTGTTACAGTTTTACTAAAGATATAAGTTGATTATGTTGCAATGCTTGATTTATACTGAAATTGTCCAAAGTTTAAAGTAATAAGGTGACTGTAAGTGTTATCCCTATGAGCCAAAAGGTCAAGCTTCACCCTCCTTCCAACATTTTTTTTTTTTTTTATCCTCCAATTTTGCATTGAGCCAATGCTAACTAATCACTGTTGAGTTCCCAAAACAAATCATGCGTAGTGGGAAATAGTAAAGTAGATCCGCCTTAAACAAGGACTAATTTGAGGTCATCTGTTTAGTTATAGAAGTCCTCTTTTAAAATACAGCACCCTGCTTGTTGTGTAAAGATTAAAACATATATCAGTAATGTCAGCTCAGCAGTGTCCAATATGCATAAAAACAAACTACATTTATCAATAATGCACAAATCAGAGAAACAGCCTTGCTGTGATTGGTTTAGGATGTTACTGTGGTAGACTTAGATTTTTACAAAACAAAACAAATTTAAATGTATTATGTTATATGTATCAAAGCAGAAATATATCTTTGTATAGGTAAGCCTATCAAGGCATCTGTATTGATTTTTTTTTTTTTTTTTTTTAATTTATGAAATCTCTCAGCATTTCCAGAAAACAATATTTGGTTTTGATTATTGTTTTAAAGCCTTGAAGCCTCTTAGACAGTTGCACAAACCAAATGGTTCATGTATGATTGTAATTAGCACGGTGTGATTTGCGTGATGATAAGTGTGTATTTGTTGCAGTGATAAAGTTGAGGCGCAGTACAAAGTACTGTATGCAACGATGAAGGACGTGTACCTGAAGCTGCTCTCTCTGGGCCTCCGTGCGCTCGTCTATAATGGAGACACCGACATGGCCTGCAACTTTCTGGGAGACCAGTGGTTCGTGGAGGATCTTGGCATTGAGGTAGCTGTAATTCTACATTCATATATTGTACTTTTTCACACCAACAACAGGCACTTCTTAATTGTACTAAAATGCACTTAGGCAACCACTAAATACCAAAGCTGGATTCATGAGGACCAAATTGCTGGCTTTCATCAGATGTTTGGAAACGTCACGTTTCTGACTGTTAAGGTAAGCATTAAAGCTTTTTCATTGTCGGTTTGTTTTATGTGGAGATGTCGCAGTTACTCGAAATACTGCTTTGATCTGTTTCAGGGTGCAGGTCACATGGTTCCTCAATGGGCTCCAGGTCCAGCTCTCCACATGTTCCAGTCTTTCATAACAAATTCTCCTTACTGAGTCGGACAATGTACTTTTTCTTTTTTTGTTGTTTTTCTCAGGGAAATAAATTTAAGATGTAAAAATGACTCTTTGGTACTGCACTTGTTCATTTTCAGTTACCTCCACTTTTAATAGGTCAAGACTATCAGCTTGGCTCTTGACAGAGCAAAGTGAGAACTCTTGTTTTGGGTAGGTGTGCCCGAAAGATTAATTTGTCAAATTAAGAAAGGAATGAATAACCCATAGTTATACTGTTTTGCCCTCAGTCTCAGCTTTGATGGGTGAAATTTGTGTTCATTTAGATTGAAGGTAACAGGCTGATTTGGTCTCATACCCTCTGCTGGGCTCCAAAGCTAATTGCTCAGCTCGTTCGTCTGTATTTTTACCATTTTGTCAGTAAATTTTGGAGCCGTTTGTGTGTAAAAGAACCATATGCATCCTTCTTGCTGACTTAAGAAAAAGAGAAAAGTAAATTCAGACAGAGTTCAGATATTTGATAATTGTATAAAAGTATTGTCTGTGGCACTTATGTAAATGTTTTTTGGTTTTTTTTCATCCTTATGGTTGACATGTTAGTAAAATAACAATGTAAAATGAATTTGTGTGTTGACTGATGATGCTTAAACTCTGATCAAAAACTGTAAGTCAATGAAGTGAATTCAATGTCTTTTATTAAATGTTTTGTTCAAGTCATGAGATGTGAACAGTCCACTTCATTCACATGCTTTAACTGCACTTCATTCATTGGAGTAGCATTCAATGTTCCCTAAAACATTTCTACTAAATCTTCCCATTAACATATTTTCAGACATGTTTTTCATTAGCAGATGCTTTGTTAATCAGTGGCATAAACACAGCTGATCACCAATAAATTAAGTTTGACACACAAGTTAAAGCACCGAACCATAAAAAACAATGATCATAACAATGATTGTTTAAAAAAAAAAAAAAAAAGTATCCCAGCACTTGGTATTTTAAGAAATTTTCATTTTGTAGTTTTTCTTGTAACATACCCGTTTTTCTGACAGTCCCTTTTTTCTGTTTTCTTAGTCATGTTCACAAAACACTTGATGAGTTTCATTAAACAGGGAAAGTAAAACTACATTAAATCATCTGAATCACAAAATAAACGATGTACTGCAATAAAGTTATTAAAGTTGTCATAGTTGGTACAAAGATGGAGTCATTTGCTTTAGTTAAACCATGTCAGTGATCTGTGCCCTGTACATCTTTAGTGTTGGAGTTTTGAGATATTTGGGCATTAAAAAAAAAAGAAAAAAAGCTCCCACTTTGGTTTGAGGCAAACAAAAACTAAAATATTTTCTATCATCACATTCTTGAACTTAAAATGTCACATCTGCAGTTTGTTCAGTTTCCTTCCTGCCGTGTCTTAAAACCTTTTCCTGTAAATAAAGTGCAAAGTGAATGCTTTGTAGGTTACATCCTTTCTACTTTTTACAAACCTGTGGAGGTGGAGCTCATTTGTGCAGATACGGAGCTGCACTTTTCAGCCTGTTTTACATATTGGCTTAAATGAGCATAGCTTTGTAGGTTTTTGCTTATTTGTACAAATAATCTTATCTAGTCCAATCTAATCTAAAAGCCACTTGTAAAACTGCCTTCATCTATATTCACTATTGCACAATAAATTACACAATAAGCCAATAAAACTAAAAACAACTCCTTGCTAAATCTGTTTTAAAGTGTAATATGTTTGGTTATTTTGTCCCTATAATTGAAAACCTCATAATCAAACTGCCCTGGCTCTGCATTAATGCCACTCTACGCCTTTACATGCATGTAATGTGCTTCGTCCTACTCTGGTAATGTATCAGTTGAGTCAGTTTTTTATTATTATTGGTGAGTAGACAAACTATAGCAGCGACATAATTAGGACTGAACATGAATTACATTATGGCATGCTAATTAAATTACACAAAGTGGTACAATTCTATTATTAAAATCAATTTGATTAAGTCCCTCGGCTCTTGTAAACAGGAACGTGTCATCCATACATCCACAGAGGGGAGTTGGGTGTGTGTCCTCTCTGAATTAATGACAGTAAAACACGTGAAACATGCTGTTAGAAGCGTCTGAATTCCCTCGACTCCCAGATTGAGCAAAACTCTCTAGACCTTCACGTCAGTACGGAGCAGGTGATGTTTGTCTTTGTTGTTTTTTGGGTCATGAGACACTTTGTATCATCCAGAGGTCCCGAGTAGCAGCAGAGGCCTGAGAGCAGCACCGGCTCGTGAAAAATATTCCCTTCAGTTGACGACGTCCTGATAGATGGAGTTCGTCGTGGTGAGGCCGAAGATGAACGCTCCAAGTGTAACCATGGCAACACCAAAGATCACCAGCCCATGCCAGCTGTAGAAGAGAGGAAATATGTTTGTTTGAGCCTGGACAACACTTCTTGTAATAATGACAGTGAATCACGTGGCTCCAATGTCAAAAGATTAGAGACGAATTTTAAAAATGCCCGAAGTGTTCAACTTGAATGTTTTTCTTCGACTTTGATTCATCACAGATTAAACAGATGCAGAATCTCAGCAGCATAAAAGATTGGCTTATCCAGTTTTACAGCTTTTGCTACTAATAAAGACCTCCCCCATGGCCATTCATACAACACCAAAGTAATAGATAAACAATGAAGTTAATGAATAGTTATTTTTTTCAATATTTACTATATACATTTCAGTTTTAGTTCCACAGTAATTCATTAACTCATTAATTAAAAAAGTGCCCATTTTCTGTAAATGAAGAAAAACCTTCTGCTTTATAATTAAAGGGTATTCTGATCAATGAGCTCTCAGAACTTATTCTGCAACTTTACACATTTACGTCTTATAAGCGCAAACAGTTGTAATGACACTTTTCTGTCACCAAAGCAGGATTTCTTTGATATGTAGAAAAAGTCAGATACTATTGAAACTGCACTTCTTTTTCTTATATTAGGAGATTAGGGATATCAGGGATTAAATACGTAGTTAAACTAAACAACAGCAAGAAGGGGAGCATCACTGGTTTGGCCCACTTAAGATGAAAGTATGCTGTACATAATCTCTTGTACCTATTTAATTGTGAAGGGTAACTATAACGAACCATCCAGTATTAACGCAGTTTTTAAAAAGTGTGCAAATATCCCCACAAGCTCGATGACAGCCTTACATGCAGAGGGCCGTTTGAGGTTTTGAATGTGTAGTCAGCTGATGAGAAAACAGTGTCATGCTGTGTAATCACTGCATGATCATTAATCACTGGAAGAAGAAAAAAATATATATATACAGCGACGCCTCACCTTGCAGATCGGACGTCTGTCTCTGAGAGTTTGGCTTGCATCAAACACAAACCTGCAAATTAAAAAAAATAAACAAATCGCCCGGCTTTACAGTGAGTCAATAAAAACTGCACAGAAAACCAGAACAGAGCAGATGACGTGCAGTGTACCTGGGAAGACAAAGATAAAGCAGGCTGCTAATCCTCCGATCAGAGAGATCACTCGACCAATGTCTGGGATGAAGAGGGCGAGGACGAGGGTGATGATAAACCACACCAGTGTCTGCAGGATCCTCCTCCTCCTCTCACGACGTACACACACCTCTACCTGTTCACCTTGGAAACGCAGCCAAAGTCCCTCTATAACTGCCCTAAAACAACACATGATCACAGCAGAGTACTGAGAAGAAAAGATCCATAAAAAACAAATAAGGACTTTAGTACATACAAACACACTGAGGACATACCACCAATTGGATTTTTTTTTTTTTTAAATCATCTGATACAGATTTTAAAAACTACACACCATGAACTAATCAGTAACAAGCTGCAGTGAGAAATCCCACAGATATCTCTACATACGTTTTTCACTAGTAAGAACTGACAGCTATAACATGCAAAGCTCAGTGCATATGTTGATTAAAATTATCTAAATGGGAGCCTTACGAAAAAATGTTTTAGACACTTAAAAATGCAACCACTGAATGAACAATCATGTGCATCAGACACATTTGCCCTGACTAAAGGAAATAGGAAAGGAAACAGATCAAAGAAGAAAAAAAAGAAATGCTGGCATGGTAAAATACACTGGATGATGTAATAAAATGCTAAAGTAAACTTCTGCCACTTTGCTGCGCTCATCTTTGTGTGTTTCGCTCCGTATGTGTGTCTAATTTGACAAATACACACTTGAAAAGAGCGAGAGCAGCAAATTAGCATTAAAGACTCATCGTGGGCGCAAAGTTTATAGTTTTACATCAGGATTTTTTTCCTTACACTTGCAAATTTGTAAACTTAAGATATGCTGCCATGTTCTTTTTAGAGAAAAGAGGCTTTCTTCTGGTACATCGTGCCGTCATTAACTTTAATATTTAACATGCTCATTGAGCCCTGCAGAGTCTGAGATGTAGCTTTGGGGGTTTCTGCAGTTTCTCCAAGTATTGGACAGGAGATTATGGCATGTTTTAACACACTCTCCAAAAGAGCAAACCTCTAAAAGCATCTGCTTTTATAGAAGTGATGACGGAATACAACAAAAATATTTTATTTTGATTGTTCCATCTCACTTTAACCTTTTTTCAAGATGTAGGGGAGAAACTACAGTTAGAAATGGAGGAAACAGCATGCACGAAGACGCATGTGCAGCTGGAGCAGCCACAAAAATAACAGAGATGCTCTGATTACAACAGAAAGACAGACACAGTGAGTATTACTCCATTCTCTGCTGAGGAAACTTTTACTCCACTGTATCTTTACGCAGTAAATAATTTTCTGCTGTATTGTCTTGACCGATGAATATATACAAATATCAACAACAGCTTCAGCATCAGTATCACATGCTTCCATTTTGATGTATCTTACCTGCCACAGAAGTGTAAAATAGGGTAGGAGGTGACCACACAGACGATGATGAAAGCTCTCGCAATGGCTACAGCGATATCATCGGGAGGGTACGACATCAACACATCCTGACTGACGTTGGAGCCAAATGTCAGGAAGCCACAGACACCTGGACAAATCACAAATAACACCAAGGATCTGAAACGCATTTTATTTCACTGTAAAAAAAAAATAATAAAATAAAAAAGCAAACCTGCAGGCTGACTGTGTTTCTGAAATATATTTCTGCGTTATAAAAAATACCTTCAAGCACCTTTTACATGTAGTTTCCCAAATGGATTTAAAAGTCAATTATAAACAGGTATATTATTCAGTATATATGTACAATACCTGTTCCAGTGTAAACAAAAAGGCAGATTATCATGCTGAAGGTGACAACAATTCCCCAAGGTCTGATCTCCTTCCTTCTCATGCTGTTGAACACTGGCACGCAGCTGACATGGCACTGTGAGCGAAGATCAGGAGAAAGAAGGCAGGAGATACAGTTTATGAATATTAAATTCACATAATTTAAAATCTCATGAAATGATACCAAATGAGGACATACCTGGAAGCCAAAGCATATGGTGGGCATTGCATTAAAAACTGCAGTCCAGGAAGCAGAACTGTAACAAACACAACAATTTGGCAACTCAAACAAAGCCAGATGAGGAGGATACAGATGTTTGGGGTGGCTGTAGCTCAGGTGGTAGAGCAGATCAGCTACTGATCAGAAGGTTAGTGGTTCGATCCATGGTTCCCCTAGTCTGCATGCCAAATATCCTTGGGCAAGATACTAACCCCAAGTTGATCTCTGATGCATCCATCGGAGTGTGACTATGTATGAATGTTAGTTAGAGCACTAAAATGTATAGAAAATAGTGCTTGTATGATTGGGTAAATGAGGTTGTGTATAGTGTGTGTATAGAGCGCTTTGAGTCCTCCGGGAGAGTAGAAAAGCACTATATAAGAATCAGTTCATTTACCATTTATAAAGTAAAATGTGTCCGCACCTGGTAGGAACATAGCCCGGAGTCACTTCTTTGTCTGGCCAGATGTACTTAATGATGACCACTATGGTAACATACCAGGTTCCCATCACACTCAGAGCACTACCAGAAAAGAAAAAGAAAAAAAGAACTCAAATAATCAACGTGTAAAATTTTAAATAAAAATAATGATAGAAATAACAAGAAAATGAAGAAACCAATTCTCAGAGGGAAAATAAGCTCCAGGTCAACAGGGACAGAGTTCTGTACCTGGCATACTTCTGGAAGCCAATCTCTTTGGGGATGGAGAGAGGAAGAATGACCAGTACCGCAGTCACAGAGATGGTAAATTTGCGGTCAGTGTACCAGAAGTGAGTGTCTTCACTCTCTACATTATGAGCCGCCGCAGCGATCACTGTAACAAAAAACAAGAATTTCAAAAATATTTGAGAAGGGCACAAAGAGAAAGAGCCGGAGTACAATCCGCTGTTTGCTAGAGAAGGGTACAGAGAGGGATGTAGAAATGTAGACGGTTAAAGTCACAAAAACTTTATTTATTTCTAAATAGTAACAGGCTAGAGTTTAATTTTTTTAAAACATTGTCAGCATCTCTGGGTTGAGTTGATCACATGAGAGACACGTTTACTTAGGGAAAAAGCTGAGTAGTGTCATCTCTGATGTTCTTTGCCCTCGTCATTGATGACACTGCCTTTTTTTTTTATACTGCTCTATGATAGAAAGACTTCCCCTATTTAACACATCACAGCTAAATGCAAAAGAAAAGCAGAAATGTCATTTAAATGTAGGAGATGATCGGAACGTCTCATGAATTAGCCCATGAAAAGATAAATAAAATAAATCAAAACCTTATATGATTTAAATCTGGCTGATCTTCCTTTTAAAGATCATACTCTTGTGCACCCCCGGACCACTTTAAGCGTCTAATAAGCACTAATATTTTTGATGGCTCCCTAGAAGTCCTGTCCTGTCCATGCCTCTGCAGCGTGCGCTGGATCTCGTCCTTTATGTGAAATTAGATCCTTCACCTCAGATTTCATTTTATGGAAGTGGTCAAAGTCAGAGAGTCAAACCCAGGAAACAGAGCTTGTGGTCAACAATGACTGTGGAGCCAGAATACAAAAAAAAAAAAAAAAAAAAAAAAAAAAAAAAAAAAAACAACTAACAAATAAAAAAAAAATAAAACACACAAATAAACACAACAAAACAAACACAATAAAAAAAA
>VURO01003249.1:13889-28902 GCA_015108175.1 Pelvicachromis taeniatus | reverse complement strand
CTGTCTTATTCTTTGCATCTTGTTTTATTGGACTTTGATATTTTGGACAGTTTTTAGCTGATATTAAAGGCTCACCTGTTCACATTCACATGCTTGAGCTTACACTCCACTCACTGTGACATATTTTTACCATATTTTCAGAAGCTTCTATTTTTAAAAAATTATCTTATTGGTTTAAATCAGGGGTCTCAAACTCAAATGAGCCGCGGGCCACTTCTGGCACAGTGAACTCATTGGAGGGCCACTTTTAAGTGTTCAAGTAGTACAAACAAACAAGAAAACACTCACTAATATTTCCTAAATTGTAGTGTTTTGTTTTTTAATTTCAAATATTGTATAACAAAACAAAATTGCAAACGTGAACGCAAATGTTTCTTTCTCACTCTTAACTAACTGAAGCCTTTCATTGAACTACCAAATCTACAATTTTGTCCGTATCCATCCATCCATCCATTGTCAGCCGCTTATCCTTTTCAGGGTCGCGGGGGGCGCTGGAGCCTATCCCAGCTGTCTTGGGGCGAGAGGCGGGGTACACCCTGGACAGTAACAAAATAAAAACGCAGACATAAGTGTACACATAGTTTTTGACTGCTAGTGAAAATAGTTTTCTTTCCAAATCAATCTCTCACTGAACTAACACAGCAACATGTTTGTACTCTCGTTACCTCGGACAGGTCTGAACCGTAGTAAAGAGACCTCATGGCGGGTTCCTGTCGGGCTCGTAGCCGGAACTAGCTTTACTGTTTGGCTAGCGAGAGACCGAGAGAGGCGCTGAAAGGCTGCTCCAGCTGAACTTTGTTTGGGAGGAAAACACAAACACAGTGTCCAGTCGAGTCTTAACAGCTTACTTACAACTGGGCTCGTCTGGCACTCTTTCTGACTGCAGTGGTTATTATTATATTCACATGCCTCCATCTCCCGTTTCTTGACGGTAGCTACTCGTACTTTTCGACTCTCCTTTTTCTCCCTCCCTCACGCTCACACACATAACGGGAGGGGCGGTCCCACACAGGCTCCCTGCAGCACGGACTACACTGCCCATGAGGCTACATTCTTAAAGGGCTATACCTGTATTCCTGCTCATATTGCCTTCAGGTTAAATAATTTTTTTGAATAATATACTATATTTCTTATCTTCAATATGCGGGCCGCAAGTAGAGGTGATGTGGGACGCAAGTGGCCCGCGGGCCGCTAGTTTGAGACCCCTGTACTATATCTAAGGACAGGCAGGATTCAGCTGTCAAAGACTGGAATAAATGTAGTGATGTTAAAGGCAGAGGACAACATTAACCTATAATTATAGATGACAGTGAGCAAAGACAGTATTACATGATTAAATAAATACAGCAGATAAAAATTAATGACCTTACCAGATTGCAAAATTTTATTTTTATCTGATGTCAGTTTTCAATTAAATTTACTAGAGAAGGTTGTTAGCTTGTCTTAAAGTGCCACTTTCTCTGACATTCCTTATATTTGTTGGTACTGTTACTATTAATTTTACCATGACTGGTCTGTATTATGCTGTTGCTTTGTTGCTTATGTGCTTGTTTTCAGTGTTTCAGGTATCTGGGGCAGCTGGAGCTGGAAGCCTTTAAGAAACTGGATGCTATTGGTTCCAGGTTCTCCAGAGGTGGTTTATACTGTAAGGTAAAGACCCCACATTGATTCAAAGAAAACAAAATCAATGTCTTTAAAATCTAAGAATCATTACTAATCACTAAATCCCTTTTAAGGGCTGCTATTCCATCATTTGCTCTGGTTTTACACCCAGACCATAATCATATATCTAAACATTTTCCAAGCAATGGTCAGTTTGAGTCAGATCTATGAATCAGCAGACAACACACATGACCTGCTCATATTTAGTAAAGCCTTTTTGGTAATAAAACAATAAGTCTTAACTGACACTTTCCTTCCTGAAACTTCTCTGACTGACATCTCGTTCACACACAGAGATAATTACATTGCCAGTTGAATTTTGCTGTCATTGCTTTATTTCACTGATGGTACTGAAATATGCATTAAGAATTCTGCATTAAGCAGGCTGAGCACAGGCAGCAGAGGGAGAGAGAGTGACTTTAGGATTTCTTCCTAAAAAAAAAAATCCTTTCTTCTGTGGGGCTCTGTGCTGCAGCAGCTTACAAATGCAGAATTTATGACAAATGAATGAAAGTGAAATGAGCAGCTGTTACTATAGTAACTGAGGATAGAAGGACCAGCCACACCTGCTGGTGAAGTAATAAGGAGACGTAGATGTAGTAAAACACTGGTGTGGGATATTCTTTTAATTAGAGAGTAGCAGTAAAAACGGTATTAGCCTAATTCATAAAAAATGAGTTGAGTGGACATAACTCACACTGCGAACCACGGCCTGGGTCACTGTGGGTGCTTTCATTAGACTGGTTGCTGGATACAGATGAGACACTGGAGCTCCGGACAAATCCTAGAGAAGCCAGACGGGCAGCTGGAAGGGCAGAGAAGCCTGGAGGACGGAGGCCAGACTGGCCTGATTTGGGCAGGAGGCTTTTTGGGGTGGTTTCTGGACCTGCCCTCCTGGGCTCTCCTGAAGATAGAAAAACAGAAAGAAAATCTCTTTACAAACCTGATTTAGTTTATATTGAAATAAAATAAGTAAGAGAGAAGGAAACATTATTCAATGACTAAATTGCACATAAATAATAGAGCACCATATGTGCAACCAGCCAAGATTACCATTTATAATGTAAGATGGCAAAATTATGCACTGCAAGCTGGTAGCATGTGCAAGTTACACTAACTTCAAATGCTTTGCACTTCAAAGAGTTGAGGTGCCAAAAGCCAAGGCTCATCTATAAGCATGACAGGAAAAAAATTAGGTGAATCATTCAGCAAGCCCAAGAAGCTTGTTGAATAAATAACTCTTCAGCTCGACATCTACGAGATGGCAGAGTGCGGAGAATACTGAAGTAGGTAGAGGGAGATAAGAAAGATCTGTTGAAATGATTTCCCAAGATTTGCCCTAATCATCTAACCACACAGGGGCTTTTTTTAAACATAAAAATACACAAATACATCCTGTGTTAAACTTTTGAACATTCCCAAAACAACCTTTGAAAATGCAACTGCTATGAAAACATGAAGCTGTCTTTAATATTAAAAAAATGCAACTAACATTTCAGTTCACAGTCAGATGTTACCATCTCACCTGACAGATCTTGTTGGCCTGGAGTGGACACTTTGGAACCCAGATATTGTAAGGGACCTGACCTTTGACCTGCCTGCTGAACTCTTGGTTTGGCTGTGGGCTGCCTGGTGACTGCACCAAGCCCAAGCTGAGGCCTCAGGGTTCTTGGCGAGCGGTAGACACCACCTCCTTCAGGGGAAACATGCTGCTGAAGGACATAACCAACAAAGCCAGTTACTATAACATCATTCACATTCTAGACTGATGGACAGCAAAGTGCATCATGATTGGTTTCACTATGTAAGTTAGTCACTTTGGTTTTGTGTGACGATACGCCCAATCTATTACCATTCTGTTGCAGTTTGTGGTGCAATGTGAGCCAATACTTAACCATATTAATGTTTTTCTTAAAGCCTAAAACATAGCATGTGCAGTGTAGCTGAAACTGACCAATCTGCCTCATACAGTTAAGGGGTTAAAATATTTGCATCAGTCAGATGTGTTGCCATCTTGCTTCCAGTTTGAGCCACCATCATGCTGAATTGGAATACTTGTACCACACATAACATGACAGACATACGCTGAGTTGTGTGAACATATCGAATCAAAAGTCCACTTCTCACCTCTTGAAGATATTTGTCTGTTGCCTCCTGGAAGCTGTCTGACTTTCCACTCCTTTGAGGGATCGTGCTGCTTGGAGGTTTTACTCCAGTCACAGCGACACCTGGAGGATAATATCCTGCCTTCTGCATCTCCTGTCGATATTTGTCAAATAACAGGTTTGAGGAACAGAGCACTGGTGGGGATTTAGTTTGAGAAACAGCCTTTGGATCTTTGAGTGCTGGTGGGTTGGAGTAAGAGGGTAATCTTGATGTGTGTGTGGAGGCTTCATTTAGTGCATCGGTGAGTGGTGATTTTGCTTGAGTATTCTTTCGAACATACGTGATGATTTTTGGTCGCACGTTTTTGGGCTTCTGGGGGGGAGAAGATCTCCTGGGTTCGGACTCTTTCTGTTGAGGCATGATAGGTTTGGGGATTCCACTGCTCAAACTTGTCTTAGCATGTGGCTTGACAGTTTGACTTAGTCCTCTTTGAGAGGAGTCAGCGCGCTCCAGGCTCAATGCCCGGATGCCCTGGACCTTAGCTGGAGAACCAGAAGGTCGTCTCTTAGGTGACGAAGACGAGGTGGTTTTAGGGGATGTAGGAGTTGCTGGTCGACTAGGGCTTCCCCATGGCTTCCTCCTTTCCAGACTAGAAGAGCTGTGAGTGGTGTTGTTCTCAAAGGAGCCCTGCTTTTTTAAGGTGTTATCAAAAGAGAGCTGCTTCTTTAAAGAATTCTCAAATGAAGGCTGCTTTTTGAGACTCTTATCAAAAGAGCTTTGTTTCTTCAGTGTGTTATCAAACGAGCCTTGTTTCTTTATGGCTTTAGGTTCAATACATGACTGAGTCCCCTTTGTACCTGTTCTGAGAGCCCTGTAGTTCACATCAGGGGCTTCATCAGCTTGTGTGCTTTTATCTATTTTAGCGTTGCTTTCTTTATGACATTTTGTCGTAGAGGTTAAAGCCTTGTGCTCAGTACAATTTACCTCCAAAACACTACCCTTTGCTTTTTTTCCATGGTTATTATTTATCCTGTGTTTGCCACTGACATCATGTGCCTGTGATGCACCATCATCTGACTGAACTGCTGAATTTGAATTCATATCTACATCTTTCTGGTTTATTGTGCTTTTTCTAGCAAAAAGAGAAGAATCATCAACTATTTGAGAGGCCTTGCCTCTCTCAGAGATAGTGGTGCAAATCTGGGAAGTCAGGTCTTCTGAGATGGTTGAATGAGGACCAGAGGCAAAATGCCAGGACTCTGTCATCTGGTTCTTGCCAACAGTGTCCATGGCAGTGGCCATGCTTGAAATGGTGGACAGACAGGACACAAAGACATCAGTTTCAGAGCTTGGCTCAGTCTTGGAAGCGTCTCTGCTCTCAGAGACATGACAGCCATTGGATTCTTGCTCACTGGCACCGTTCAGAATTGACTTCCTTTCTTCCCTGCCCTTATAATCTATCGCCTCTTCTGCTGTGGATTTTCTGCATGATGAGGGCTGTTCTTGAAGCTCCTTCCGCTCTGCAAGCCCAACAAAATCCTCTTCCTCCTCAACCAGATAAGCCTCCAACTCCTGACACTCTAACATCTCAAATTCAGCCAGCTCAGGGTCATCACACTGAGAGTCTGTGCCCCAAATGATGACTTTGTCTTGCTCCGCTGTTTCAGTTATCAACCCAGACAGACAGCCAGTATCCCCAGTTCTCCCACCATCTTCTGTCCGAATGTCATTGGCATTGGCATCGCCATCAGCCAGCATGCCACCCTGCTGGTTGTTATTCCTTAACTCCCCCACACCAAAGGGCTCTTCACGCTCACACATTATGAATTCAGCTCTGAGTTTGTGGCAGCCTCAAGAGCACTTAAAATAAATCATCATCATCATCAAGCATCAAAATGTCTGTCTCCCCATCAAGCTGTCGTACTGGCGGAGCAGGAGACTATTTTCAGTATGTCAGAAATGGGAATGTTGAATATCATGTCTAATTTGGAGCATGGGTCTTCATAACATCTGAGGTCCTTATCCTGCATAAAAACAGCAGATTACAAGTAAAGATAATAAAGATTACATAAAAACAGTATTCAACAAGTATATTAAAACAACAACAACAAAAACAGTGAGATCTTATAATAATTTTTGTCTTTCAGTCTGCTTCATCACAACAGTATGAAATAAAGTGGGATTTTTTGGGGTGCCAGTGAGTAATGTGTAGGTGCACAGAAGGTAATGTAGGCTAGACCAGCAGGAGAAATCACAGTTGACCTCTTTCAAACACAGCAATGTGTGTAATTAAATTAGTGAAGTAAAAAAAAAAGAGCTGACAGAATGATGGTGATACCACTTAAAGTATAAACAATATTAAGTTATAATTTTGTCTGGCTACATCTTTCTTCATAATTTTCCCTTGTTTTTACTCTTTTTTGTAGCTCAAAGAACCTTAATGGGTGTTTTTGTATATGAAACAGCTGAGGTAATAGGAGAACTTAATGGTTACAGAAAATCCTCAGGCCTAGTGTGGGATAAACTCAGGCCTGTTGGGCTCTCAGGATTGCAAAAACCTACGGTTGTGAAAACCACAAATCTTTTCTACATTCAATCCTAAATGTTAAACATGCCAGACATCTTGTTTATTTTGTTTCTGACTGAAATGTTGTCAAGGACCCAGAATTTTTTGCAGCACTCCTGTGAAGAGCACAGAACCAGTGTCTTTTCTGTTGTGCCCAGCAGTATTCATTAAAAAATGACATTAGTGAATTAGATCTTAGCTGGCAACCGGTCTCTCTCTAGCTTTAGGAATGTGAGTGAATTCACTAGACAAGATAATATGCTCCGTGGAATATATGTTACAGGTGGGAACAATGTAAAATCTATTTATAACTGTGTGATTAAACACGGTGAGACAGAAACTGATTTTAGAACAAGATCTTCAGAGAAGGAGCTGCAAACAGAAAACATTAGCCTAAAAACATTACTTTTATTGAATTATATAACTCCCTCATCTAACTAGAGACTGCTAAGTTTAAAATACAATTAGAGACACGGGTACAAAGGAATGACTATCCTCTAGCCACAGTGAACTATTCGAGGGGAAAAATAACAACTAGATGAGCTTAAGAACACTGACAGCAAATTCTGCCTTTGGAGGGGAAATACAATGACACTGTGTCTTGTTATGGACACTATCATATTGTTCTGTGTTTATGACAGTCATATGCAAAGCAGCATGACAGTGAAGATGTTACATTTGACCTTCATAATGGTGCTCTTTTATTATGTTTTATGCTTCTAATTATCCATGCACCTTGAGACACATTATTTCTGTTATCCCTTTACTGCTTAAATACTCCTGCTAATAATATAGCACAAAAAATTAAACATCCCAGAACCTACATATTGATAATTATCTCTTTTTTTTTTTGTCCAATCAGCTCAGTGACTGTGGACTTTTTTTTTTACCTCCACAGCTTTTATGGTGTCCATGATAGGCCACCTCTAAACTGCCAAGTATGACTGAAGCTTTTATAAGTTATCATGACCCGAGTGTCTGCTTCTGCACTTTTAAAATCATTTAAAAGGCTGCTTGATGTATGAGTTTATTTAAAGCTGACAAAAACAGATAAATAAATAAATACCATATTTTAGCAGCACGTGAGATCAGTATGCAAACTTTGTATTTCGAAGAGCTTTAAACTGTCAACATGAATTTTAAGTTTTTGCATATGTTACCAAAATCTGGAAGTTCTCTACTGATTAAGAGCTGTGCCACTTCCTTTAATTACCCTGCAATTTTAGTCAGCCAGCAGGTACCATAATTGCTCAGATTTAGCTCAGAGAGTTTTTACTAGGCCAATATGAGAAATGTGAATGAAATAGCCCCTCCTCTCTCATTTTCTTAGATCACTTCAGCCAAAAGCACATAATAAAGGATGCCTGGAAAGGAACTATTTCCTGAGTGGACCTCTTGTAAAGGACAGAGAACACTGGCAGGCCCTTTGATCTCAAGCAGCAACTCTCTTTTTGCAAAGCAGTTGCACATGCTGTTATCACTTCATCGTGACTTTCCCATTATCGAGTTGTGGTTGACAAGTTCATCTAATACCAAAAATTTTATTCCAATTAAATTTCCAATTAAACTAAAAAACAAAACAAAACACACACACACAAACAGGAAGACTGCCTGCTGCTCCATCTCAGGCATTTGCTCTGCATTTGTGTCCTAGTAAATTCACTTACGCAGCAGGAAATAGCATCTAATTTCCCATCTAAGAAAACAAAACTGTGCTGTTGTGTGTTATTAGTTTGATGTATGCTTAGAACAAGTCAACTTTTGTACACTTAACAAGAAATGCAGAGGGGGGTCTACAGACAGAAGTGCCTGTTTGCAGCATAAGCTAAAACATCGCACTAAACGCTGCTGCAGCACATGCTCTGCACAACAGAGACAACACACCTGCATCTTCCTGCTACTCGATCAGGTCGCACACATTACTGCAGCGATTACTGTTAAACCACACTGAGACACAAAATCTCTCATTGCATTTGAGGTGCTAATAACAAACGCTTTTGCTTGTAAAATGTTTACGGACAAGTGCTATAAAATATTGTTTTTAAGAGAACGGTTGCAACACGACTGTTTCTGCTGCAGCCAACATCCCTTCTGTATTCTGTAAATTGATTTCCAGCTCTAAATCGGTTAAATGCGGACGTCAGCATGGACACTATGGTACAATTATCTGTACAGCAGTGACACGATGGATATGGTGCATTTGTTGAGTTTTATAGTACTGCATTTGTAAATATTTGATCTAGAAAGTAGTGAAAATATCATAGATCAAGTTATATTGTTAAAATAACTTTGGGACTTGTGTAAGTGGAAATTTTAGATGTAAAGAATCATAAATGGCATTTATGAAAAGAAGAACCCTGTGTTGTCTTTTGCAGCAGTGCAGACTATAAGGTTTGTATCTATGAGCCATCCAATTCTTTTATAAACAAAGCAAGAGCTGTGACTGTTTTCAAAAAACAAGGCCAAACATCATTTTAGTAAGACTTAGACTCTGCCAGGTTTGCCTCTTGTCTTCATTCCTGTTTGTGATATTCATGGACCAGCACTGAAAATGCAGCCAGTATGAGGAAGGAGTCGGGAATGGGAACAACAGTAATGTGTCTGTACTCTTTATAGATGACATACTTCTGTCGACTTCACCACGTCGTGACCTTCAGCACACCAAGTTTGTTTGCAACCGAATGCTGTTGCCCCAAGCGAAGTGTTGAAATATTTCAGGATGTTGTTAACAAGTGATGACAAACTGGAGCTGGAAATGGACAGACTTATTGGTGAGGCTTAGGCGGGCTGCAACTGTGACCTGAGTTTGGTAAGTGAAAGTAAAAGCATTGGATGGATTTACAAGACACACCAGAATCTTTAAGAGCTCAAGTTTGCTTCCTTCAGGTCATTTAAAATGATTAGATCCAGTTACAAGAGACATACTGCAAACTCTTCTGATTTCATACATGAACTAACTTTATGTTTCTCATTCAGCTTCCTTCTCTTCACAACTTTCTCTGGATTCGAGGGACATTTGCCACTTCCTTCCTACCCAGTTTACTGTTATCGCTTCCAATACTCTTCTACACTCGGGGTGTCAGTGTGCTTTTTTAAAAATGCTACTGCAAAGTTCAAGTGACATCACAGCAGTACAAGAGACCACAAGGAAATTTATAGTTGTACCACTAAAATGCTTCCCCCATCTCCCATCATTCAGCTAGCTGCCCTGCCACCTGCCTGCTCATATTCAGGCAACACCTTCGCCGAGGCCACTGAGGAAATCTGTGCATCCAAGCCTCGCGGGAGTACTTATGTGAAGATGTGCCCACACAGCTTGTTTTGCTGTGTGAAATAGAAGCTGTGTCAGCTTCTATTTTGTGTCAGCTATGTCATGCAGCTGCTTGCCGGTCCTCACAGATGTGGGCCTTCATTTGTTTACCAAGCCTCACTTGATGCTTGATCTAGAACCCTCATGAAAAATTGAAGATGAGTGAAAATGGAGGCAGCAGTCTCCCTCTCAATTTAATGCTTCGGTGCATCTGATTTCTTTGTGCAACCACCTAAAGCTCACATAAGATTTGCTTTTGATACACAGGGCAAAGGTTTGCCTTGAAAAACTACAAATGAACGCTCAACAGGCAGCAAAAAGAGACAAAATTATAAAAATTTAAAAGCAAATTCAAACGCTTCTTAAATAAATGAACAAATGTGTAGTAACAGCACATTTTGTGTTCAGTTTATAAAATCTCCAGGCTTCTGGTAAGACAATCGAGGCCTTATTGGCTGTAGATGGTGCCCACTGGCCCTAAGGATTTCATGGTTACATCTTACATAATCCAATAAAACTCAGGCCTTTTCAATAAATGTCACCACTCAGGCCACACCAACAGAAATCTGTCACTTCACTATTGCTAATGTGCATTCACGCTGCTCTGGGTACCTCGTTCCTCACTTAACACTAGGTAACTGTTTTTATTCAAAGGGGAAAATGCACAGGAGGACGAAGGACCGGTTTTGCTGGTTTTAGAAAAGACAAAAAACATAAGATGTGGGTGACACAATAAATAATACATGATGTGACTCCACACACACACACATTTTGAGGTGAGAGCAATTGTACTGATGTTACCTTTTCATAGCTTGGTATGCAAACGCTATATTAGAATCTGCCCTCCTGGAAACGATTAGGAAAATGACTTGAAAACAACCTTATTAGAAACACAACAGGATCATCCGCAGTCTCAAGTACATGCAGCAGGGTCAATAAATGCAGTTATCACTGCCGCTGATCTGAGATTGAGAGGGAGACAGCAAACGCCTTCTGTTCCCCTTGTGAAATGAAATTTCTTACCGGTTTCATTCAGGTGAATCTGGAGAAGAGCCCGTCAGCGAAGAGCTGATGAAGAATGATTGAGACATCCAGTTTAAGCCGAGATGAAGAGGGTACAGTTTGCATCATCGCTGGAAAACAGGGAGGAGAGGAGACGAGAGGAGAGGAGATTGAACAAAATGGACTCACGTCGCCCCCTGCAGGTGAAGACAGGCCTTTTTTTTCCACTACAGAGCGACACGCAGTACATGCGTGAATGAGAGCGAGGCAGATGAGAAGGTGGAGATGTAAGGAGTAAAGGAAGTGGAGATGGAGGAGTAAAGCTGGGGTCAATCATCCCAAAACAGTAGTGAGTGAACAGGAGAAGAGAAAAAGTGAGCGCAGGCAGGGTGGAGTGAGTGGATACGATCACAGGACATCTGCACGAGTGAAAGGGAAGGTTTACAAGTTGACGAGTCCTGCCGTGATGTTTGGTTTGGAGAAGGTGGTCCTGACACAAAGACAGGGGGGTGGAGATGGAGGTGGCAGATTTTCACAGAGAGTGACCATGAGGTGTCATTTCAGAAATTAATATATCAGGACAGCTCATGTTGAGCAGTTTGGAGGCAAAGTTAGAAGGCAAAAGTCAAAATGGTCCAGGTGTGTGCAGGAGAGGGATAGTGAATGCATGTTGACATGGAGCTGCCACACGAAAAGAAGGCAAAGTCCCACGTTCAGGTGCTTTACAGATTTATTAGACCATCTGTCTAAAACAAGAAAACATATTTTAGAATGTCCCCAAATTAAATGGTTATTTATTGGACAAACCATACAAACAAATTTAAATGACTGGAATCTGTCCACAATCAAAAAATAATCATGTGCTTTATTTGTTTTTGTAAAACAGTCAATTAAAAAAAATTTATAATCACAGATGACAGTAATTATATTCAAAAAATAAAAAGATCAGCTTGATTACAGATATTACTCATATTAGTGGATTAATTAAACATTACAGAAACATGAAAAAAATATTGGAAATGATCAATACTGTTAATTTTAAATTTGGTGGTAATCTTATGAATGAATTCCAGTGTTAAACACTGTGCACTAAAATCAGTTTGTCTGTAGAATAAATTGAAGTGATCTGGATAGATGAGAGCAGAGATCGTTTCAGATTTTACTTCAAAGGAGCTTGCTTTGTATCAATACAGTATTTTTATTTGATTTCAGTGTGGTTCCAGTTTTTCTGATTACATGAAGTAGCGGAGGTAACAGCAGAAGAAACTACACTGATGAATTCATATCAATACTCTAAGCCATCTATACAACGGGAGGTGTTTTTGTGAAATAAATCAAAGTCAGCTTTAGCTTTCAGGATTATTTATTTACATCGAGAACTATACAAACCATAACCAATATGACAATGACACATAGTGAACAGTGTGTTTTCACCCCACAGAACACTGAACATGATCAAATATCAACACTATAAAATGCATTTATGCAGCATGCAAAGCATAGATAAAGCATGATGTGACCTTTTGACATGTAACCACAGCAAGTGCAGCACTCCCATAAACATTACATACAGGCAGTAACTCAAGTATGATGACAAAAGTATTTACAAAGACGGCGTTAAAATGTAGAAAACATTTTAACAATAATGCATTGTTTTAAAATAACATGTGCCAATATCTTACCTATTTAGAAACAGCCAGGTAAACGATGCCTGGTAACATTCTGGAGCACAAACATTATATTTATTTACAAGGTTAGGGTTTAAAGTTTTTCATACCACCCCAGCAAAGAATCTACAAGAACTATTAAAAAATTACAGAAATTATTCTGACGCACAATCAAGTTAAATCCAACAGACTTTGGCTTCAGGTTTCATTAATAGATTCCCTCAAAAGGACCACAAGCTGAAATAAAAGGCCTCACAGTGTCACTGACAGCAGCTATTTACTGTTAAACTTATGTATTAGTGTTTAAAAACGGACAGAGTGAAGAGATGTTTCACATCGTTGCATTTCCGCATCTTTATATGTTGTACTTTTATATACAGCATAACACAACTTCATGCAATATAAACATTTTAATATTTCATACTCTGTATATAGTACCACTGTGACAGTGTTGCAACAACTTGCACTTTAAATTCTCATTACACCCACACAGAGGCTACAAAAGCCCTTGTTTTACTTTATTGCTATTTTTAATTCTCAGAGTTAAGTTTGTTCATTATTTTAGTTAGTTGTTATTTAGTAGTGTGAAGGGAACCTGCAAAGTAAGAATGTCATTGCTCTATGTAACCACTTATGTTTTGCGGTGTTTATGACAATAAACCTCTTGAATCTTGTTGACATACAAACTGTGTTGTACTTCAATTTTAGCTGCGCCATAGATCTGCTCACACACACATACATACACACTCTACTGCTTGACCTACACCGTTTCTGTGTTTCTGAACATACAGTGTAGGTTTTGGCATTTCAAAATAAAAGCGAACAAAAGTAGTGAGTTATATCACCAAGTAAACTACAGGTGTGCAATATCACAAACTGATAGTATTTCAACCTATCAGGTATATGTGAATTAAAAAGTTAAAAATCCACTTGGGTAAAAGGTTCATGTAGTTAAAAATATGTGATTTTTTTTTTTTAAATCTTCGTTTACACATTTTGTTTTGCATATTTCACAAAGGCAGATCGTGATAGAGGAATATCCTAGCTTTAAAAATTCATCTGGGGAATAGGCACTTTAAAATAAGCAGCTTTTTTTTTCTTTGAGTAAAAAGTACTAATTTCCAGAGATAGCATTAGTACTCAGTTGGTACCATCAATCAGAAAGACCTGCAAACACACGGCTGCAGTGAAAACACTACTTTTAGCACCGCGTTGATTTCTATTAGCTATACATTCAATGTACAACACATCCAAACACATGTGACGTCTCTTGTTTTTAGTAACAGAAACACTGTTTAAACCCCCAAAACTGCATCTTAAAAGGTAAATTTACAACTAAGGGGTTTCTCAACTAACAACTTTCTCACAAAAGAAATGATGAAACATTAAAATTCTCACCTTCGTTCAAGTGAGTGCACATGGTCAACATATACAAATGTCGAGCACTTTGAAGCTTGGTGAGCCATACCACATTCTGAATATCAAATGTGATATCATTCATGGAAAATCTGATACGCAGTCATTCTGATATACTGTTAAAACCGAAAATGAAGTTCCTGAAGATGCATTTATGGTCAGATAAAACTTTTGTTAAAACAAAAGCGTTTTGAATGGATGGATTTTGTTTAGTGGAAACGATCATTTCAAACCGCATAATACACAAATTTTACTTGCTAAAAAAAAAAAAACGGCTAACATCTTTTCACATAATTTCATACTGTTTCAATTAAAAATACCTGGCTAATTAGCCATTAAGTCTTATTAGCCTTTTTACAATCACCAAGTAGTCAACATTTTTGGCTACTGCTTCAATTGGAGGTCTCTATGTGTCCCCTGAACTTGCAGCTAGTCTTTCACAAGACGTAATGACTATTTCACAGCACAGATGTTACATTCTTTTTGGAAAAACAAAGGGTAATGGATATACTGTACCAGCTCCTGGTCTCTGGACTCTTTCGTCTTACTGTCTCCTCGTGTTTTCACCTTTCTTGTCGTTGACCGAGCACGTGCATGATCTGCAGGGACTCAAGGTCTTTGGCCATTTGGGATTTTAAAGCCCATTGTCATGATTGCATGATAATATGTTATGTTTAGGTTGGATTTAATGTTAGCTCATTTTAAATGATAATCTTGTGTCGATAGGTCCTTTGTGAACCTCGACACAGAAAACTTGTAGAGGACAGCTTCCAATGCAATTTAAAAATACTTTCCCTGTTTTTCTTTGAGTTGTTGGCAAATTGTAGGTTTGTAACTTTTCATTTGTCTAATTTAGTTAGTTGATTGGTGTTTTCACAATAGGTAAGGGCTGTTTGGTTTTTTATGTTGTCCTTACCGCTCTGTGAAACAAACTTGTGCCTTCATCCCTGTACCCCTATTTAAATACATTTTAAAAAAAAAAACACCTTCCCATTTCCTCAGAAACCATCGTCATCGTCTCGTTTGGAGTTTTGTATATTGTGTAAGAAGGCTTCCTTCTCTGTTGGAATGGCTTCTTCCTTTATTGTGCAGCTATCTTCATAATCATCAGACTTTGTTAACGCCGCCTCTGCACTGTTGCGAATACCATAGCCAAAGTAGATGATAAAACCTACAAGTGGCATAGAAACATAAATTAATGGATGATTTAAAAAAAAAAAAAAAAAAAAAAAAAAAAAAACAAAACAAAAAAATAAAAATTTTAAAAATTTTTAAAAAAACCCC
>VURO01003249.1:0-11113 GCA_015108175.1 Pelvicachromis taeniatus | reverse complement strand
CAACTCAAACACACAAAAAAAAAAAAAAATTTTAAAAAAATAAAAAAAAAAAAAAAAAAAAGTGAGTGAATATCATATAAATGCATTCAAAATGTAGGTCTACTTGATTGCTGAGCCAGCTGAGCAGAGATTTACTCCCATTCTCATTCAGTTTCAGTGATGTGGGGTGTGAAGTTTGTTATTTATGTAGTTTATCCCAAAAGTGTCATTGGCACCGAGCGTCAGGCTCCCTACACTTTTATATCAGGTCTTTCATTTCAGTGTCAGGTTTAGCAGATTAGCTAGAAACATGCCGTTTTCTAAAATAGCCACTTGTGACAAAACTACTACCTAAGGATACCCATGCCAATTAGTACGGATAAAAACAGTTAGTAAATGTTTTTTTTTTTAGCCATAAAACCATATATAATTAAAACATAAGATGAATTAAAGATACCCTGTGGAGTTACCTGCTATCAGCTTGATGAAATAATATTTTATTGTGTGGGACTTTGCTTCGACACTGATGCACTACTCAGTTAATCTACAGGTGACATAGCATATCAAAAATACAGCACAACCACATCCCTCTGCAGGCTTGTTGTAACAAGTATGTGCTTTGTGCTTTTAATATTTTACAGGAAAATCTATTTGTTCGAGAATATACACAATGCATTATAGTGAGTAAAACTATGTATACAATATATTTTTGTTCCAGAAAAACACCACAGGGCATCTTTCAATAAATCAAATATTACTTGTGCAAATGCATTTCATTAACATCAATATTCATGCTGCAACTCGGCTCCATAAGATATTAACTTTGATGGTTTCTGCCACTTATTTGCATATTCAATATCAGATCTAGCTAATCTTAGGCTAAGCAAAAAAGAGACAATAATAGTAAAATTATAGAATATACAGCATAAAGCATAAAAGACATAAATTATTCATTCCTAAAAAAGGCGTGCTAAATAATTACAAGTCCTCCATGAATACTCATGCTGAGAGGCAGCAGGAAACACACTTACCTAGTCGACAGTGCACATAAAGAGCCAATGGCCACTGCATAAGTGGCTCCCTCCCAGCCCACATACTTAAAAGCCACAGGAAGAGGGCTGCTCTTGTCCAGCATGTAGTAAGGCATCATCACAGTGAGGGCTGCAGATACACCAAAGTACGCCACAAAGCAAATGAGGAGAGAGGCCACGATGCCAATAGGAATGGCCCTCTGTGGATTCTTTACTTCTTCTCCTGAGGAGGGAACATGATCCAGCATGTTAAGAGGACGTAGCTCCTTTAGCAGTCACCACTTTAATGTATTCTCCCTCACCTGTAGTGGCAATGCAGTCAAACCCTATGAAGGCATAAAAACAGGTTGCTGCACCAGAAAGGACTCCAGTCCAGCCGAAGGGCATGAAACCACCAGTACCGAGACGTTCCTTATTTGGGATGAAATCGGACGCACTAGAAATAACAAACAGAAAATATTTAATCATTTAACAAAAACCTCCAGTGTATCATTAGGGATATAGACATTTGGGAATAAGATCTTTTTTCCACTCACTTAGAACTGGAGTTTCTGGTGGCATTAAGGATTTTTTCAGGGTCCAGGTTCCAGTTTTCTTTGTTTCCTTTAACTAAGCCAGAGATGACTACAAACACCAGCACCAGTACATTGATGCAGGTGAACACTTTATTTACCACGGCTGACTCTTTTACACCAAAAGCAAGCAGTCCTGTAAGCAGTAAAAACATGAAAGATTAAAGAACATAACCTGAAGCAATAGACGAAACAAGAAAACAAGAAAAAAACAAACAATTTCTGACCTGTCAGAACGATTATGATTAAGACAGCAAATATGTCTGGATATTCTGCCAAGACTCCCGGGGCTTTCATGGTCATGTATTGTCTGCAAACCAGCTCAATCTTCCTCCCAATAAGCTCATCAAAGGTTGCGCTCCATGCCCTGGCCACGCTCGAAGTTCCTGTTCAAACAGAATCCAGGATGTAAGCTTAACAAAATCAAGAGAAGGAGAGGACTCCCTCTTTATTTAAAGCGTCTCACCAATGACGTAAGCGAGAATGAGGTTCCAGCCTGTGATAAATGCCCAGAGTTCTCCAACTGTAACATAGCTGTAGAGGTAAGCCGAGCCAGTTTTGGGAACACGCGCACCAAACTCGGCGTAGCACAGCCCAGCCAATACTGAAGCCATGGCAGCGATGAGGAAGGAGATGACGATGGCAGGTCCTGAATTTTCTCGGGCTACGGCACCAGCGAGCACGTAGACGCCAGCACCGAGCGTGCTGCCGACGCCCAGGGCCACCAGGTCAAACGTGTTAAGACATCTAGCCAAGCGGGATTCCTCTACGCTGCTGTCCACAATCTTCACTCTCAGGAGTTTCTTCCCAATGCCTTTCAACAAAGACAGGATCATCCTGGCTTACAGTCTGAAGAATTCTGACAATAGATACCTGTTGATAAAGCAGAACAGAAACAAGGACAAAATAAGAAAAGAGACGACGCAACTGTCAATAAGCAAGTGAAGACCCAGAAGACATATATGTATAAACGTAACACGTATTTCAAAACACAAGAAACTATGAAGCTATTTGACTGCAAAAAGGAAAAAAACACTATCCCACAATTCTTGCCATTACTGTAGGACTACAGTTATCAGTTATTGTCATCCATTGGTTAACTGGATAACAAATACTTTTGCTTATTAATGAACAAAAGTAATCATAAATCTTTGAAGTTGTAGACATTTTAGAAATTGTAATGCTTTAATAGTTTATCTGCCAAAAGAACTAAATCATTTCATTGTATTTATTCACCATGTACAGTTACATTAAGGTATTTTGTTGTGTGTTGAAGTGTTTTTGCGCGTGTGTATGAACGTGGTAGCGAAGGAGTGAGTACGTGTGTCTGTACGCCTTTAAAGGAGTTGCGGCGGCTGCAAAGAGGAAAAACAAGCATATCAACATTCTCAGCACTGAGGTTTGTCCTGTACATGATGCAATTTTACCTGCAGCAGAAAACCATCATTCTGATGGTGTAGATAACAATAATTAATGGTAATACCAACCTAACAACCTTTACCTAGTAAAGGTTTTGATAATGATTACAGGAACAAGCACTACTGAATGTTTTCTTTCACTCCACCTGAGCTCATCATCTGTACAACGCCTCCGCCTCTTTGCTCTTTCATGTTAATGACACTCCTCCATAGCTTAATACAGGAGACATGAGGTTTACTTAAGTTTTTTCTTAGCAGATAAATTGTACAGATTGCATATTGTTACTGATAAATAACGTATAAAAAGACCAAACAAATTTCTGAATGCATGAAAATTCCCGTGACGGTGTAGTGTACAGGTTGCACTTCCGAAACCTTAGATCTGGGATTTATTCAGTGGTACTAACGTATGTTTGGGAAGTTAGTACATATAAAGCATAGGATCTACAAAGCTCTTAAAGCAGTTTTTACGCCAGATGCCCTAAAGGGATTCAATTTCTCCTCCCAGAATTGAACCAGGAACCTTCACTGGTCACTTATTAGCCAAAGATGTCTACCACTACACAGCAGCATCAGCCCGGGGTCCAGCATCAGTCCAGCAAACACTCCAATCAGGCCCATTGAACAGCTTTGGAAATAGTTAAAGAGCAAATAGATTTTTACATGGATTTATATACGTTTTAAAGCTTTTCCTACAGTTAAAGACCCCTCCCCTCCATTTCCATTCATACAACACCAACAATAGGTACCACCAAATTAAGTAATAGATAAACAATTAAATGACAAAATAAAAAAAAAAGCTATCTACTATAGAAATGTTTTTGTTTGGTTGTTTTTTACATTGATTTCAGAGTGTAATAAATGAATAATATAATATAATATACATGTTAATGAAAACTTTATACTTTATAATTAAAAGGACAGTCAGGGCAATTAACTACCAGGATTTCTATTTTTTTAGTTTTACACATTTATCACGTGGTCGAACCGGTCCGGCTCATTAAGGTCAAAGCTGGGCTGCATGAGGCCCACAATATAAAATGACTTTGACATCCCTGCAATAGAGCCACAAAGTATATTGCAAATTTAAAAAACAAACAAACAAACCACACACACACACGTGCGCAAACACACAGTGTCAATGTGGCTCTTTCAACCTAACTTGCTAACCCACTGCTCTTGCTTCCTAGCAAACTTCTCAGGTTACTTCTACCTAAAACAGTTTGAGATTGCGCAGGATTTACTGCATGTTCTTGATTTGCATAGTCACATCACACTAAGTCAAATTTTCATTTATTCTGAAGCGGTCTAACAAAGCTACACATCCTAGCAGAAATTAATGCTGTGTTCACCAGAGAAGATATGATCCATCAATTTGTATTGTCTGTATTGGATATGTAGATTAGACTTTATGCACTTTTCCTGTTCTCTACATTTACTGCTTTGCTATCATAGATTTCATGCTTCTGGTTACAATGGAAACAGTTTGCACCTGCCGTAGGAGGTTCACGATACAGAACACACAAACACCAAGAAATGAACATGAGCAATAAATAAAATAATGCAGAATCAATACTGTCTCGACTGTAATGACAGCTGAATGTATTTAAAAACGGTTAAGCCAAACGCCGATGTTCCCAATCATCTCAGACCAGCATTTACTGCAATTCTTAGCAATGAATTTCTCAACGTTAAAGCCCCTTTGAAACACCAGAGTCAGCCATAGACCTGCCAAACAACACTGACATATACTCGCTTATACAACGCAGTGCAAAGCGGGATCTTCTACCTTACTGATGAACTCAGCCGTTCTGCTTTTAGTTCCAGGTTCCAACTTCTCTCTTTAGTCCCAGAATCAGTTTCAAAAGAACAGAGTTCGGGGAGACGTTTACAAGCACTGGTTTGACACATGACACAGATGCCTCTTAGTGTACAAAACATTCAGGTGTCTGGCTCACAAATAGAACAGTGACACATCACATGGCCTCAGGAGCAGCTGTGATGCCAGATATAATCCCTCAGGGGCTAAACAAACACACTCCGGCAGGTTTTCGTCAACTCAAGAACACAAGCAAGGCTGTGGAAATTATGATTCGATTAAATTACTTCACCCCTTTTACAACAATTTATTCAAGGAAATTTAGGTTGCCTTGTGTTAGAAATTACTGTAAAAGAAAAAAACATTACTAGCGAGCAGACATATTAACAGTGGAGAACTGAATATCTGGAGAAGTGAATTTGGAGATTACGATCACAAGACAATCCAGGCTTTATTTTACGAGTTTATAGCCAAACAAGCCAGTTTAGACCAAAAGTATACATAAGGAGCTAGTACTCGATAAAGCTGCGGCTACTACTGTGCTTAAGTGTGACAAAATGAAGGTCAAGTATTTATTTTAAATTTTTTTTTATAAAGTGGCAATCTGTGAGTGATTAAAATGTGCACATTTTCCATGCAGAGACGTGAATTGTTTAACTACAGAGTGACTCCTTGCTTGGGTTTCAAATTTCCCCAGAATGGTTGGCTCTTCGTCTGCGGCACGCTCCCCCTCCCATAGTTTTTTGATCTGACCAGCTGAAGTTAGTCTGCAGTTGATGGTGATAGGCAGATGGTTTATCTAACCATGTGCCAAGTGTTTTTTGAGAGTGCTAGTGCTTTTCCAAACACTTTACAAGGACAATATTCCAGATGGATCTGTGTAATAAACCCATCTGCCATGTCAGGTTAGGGTATCACCACCGCTACTCAGAAAGTCCTCGGTCTGACCTTGACACTTCTGGGTTGCCTTTCTAGGTTGTGGTGACCTGGTCACCTAGATATTTCAATTCTGTGAGATTACACCAAAATGTGGTTGCCAAAACAAACAGGGCTGAAACTAAAAAGGAAATGAGTACATCTGGTATCAGTGGAAAATGTTAAAAGAAGTAAGACGTGGAAGAATTTGCCCTTATAAGCTGCTTGAGGGAAACATACGTCATTTTCCTGGGATAAAAAAGGTGACAAACTGCAGCGAGCCACCGAGGCGTTCACATGATGTGGCGTGCAGCGGCTGAGCTAAAAACAGAGGGTGGGCAGGAAAGGACACTGCCCTCTTCTCAGCCAATCAATGAGCACAACACCTGCCCATGGAGCATAGTGGTACACGGGTATATTTGGAAGTCAATCACATGCTTTTCACTTTTTGGCTGCAGGGAAAACATTGCTCCTTCAAATGCCTTTTATAAATGCTGTGATACTGGTGAAAAATCACTGGTAAACTGGTTTAGGTATTTGAGGTGCTGGGAAAGACTCTTAGTATTCCAGTTTCAACAAAAACAATAGTTCAAATGACTCTCTCCATATACACTGATGTAAAACATACTATTATAACCTTGAAATATGTTTGTCTGGCGCTCCGGCCAACATTAGGATGTCCCGTCGTTGGCTTAAAATGGTATATCTATTGCAAACCCAGCTGTGCCCATCAAAAAACAAAATATCCATCCAAACACGCAACCTGACTCCGTTTAAGCCCGAATTTGAGAAACGCTGTTAACCATCTTCAATTTCAACATTTCTTGCATGAATTTGAAAGTAGCCAAAAGCCACGAGAGCCAATTCAGGTCACCTCGAAACACCTGCCACCTGAGTGTTATTCTGCAGCACTACAAAAAGCCCATCTGCCCTTGTAGTGTAACTGGGGATCGAGCACAAAAAGTGGCACAGTTCATAACACAGGCGTCTTTCTTACACAAGCCAAAGAATCTTTCCTTTCCAGGAGAATCTGACCTTGTGCCACTGAAGGTACGACAAACAAGCAACAGCATCCAGTCATTAAAAACATAGGTTGTGCTATTTTTTTTTTGAGTTGTGTTGAGCTGTTCATACCTTCAAATAATGAAGCTCTGAAGTAGGTCTTAAACACTCCTCTATGGTTTTTCTTGACCTTGTGGAAGAAAACAGAGAAACACTGATATGAGGACCCCCACGCCACTCAGTCATACTTCCTTGTGATGCTAAAAGATAAAAATAATAGTGGAGTGACTTGTAACTTTCTCAGTTTAATGGATGCCTGTGAAATTCTGCAACGACATTTTTGACCTTTCATACATTTCTATCGGAACCAAATTTCCTGTGTTTCACATTTTTGTTTTAGTATGCTGCTTTGACTTTGCTGCATGAGGGAATGTCAGTCTCAAGGGAATCGTGGCACCTGTATCATCCAGAATTATTTTTGCTTTTGAACAGTAAAACCACAAAATTACCATGAATTTCATTCCCTTGATGAGTGTAAATAAAGGATATCTAAATTTCTGTAGCCGTTCACATGGGCTTCATGAGACATTACACGGGCTTGGACAAGCGAGACGGCAGGGTGAAGATCGTTTAACGTCTGATACGACTGATTTGGATTTTCATGTTCATGCAAACAGCTTCAGGAGGTGATGTTTAGAAAAGCTGCAGGTGCAGTCCATGTATGAAAATATCACTTACTGCGCTTTGGGTGAACTGTTATTCGGTATGCACAATTCACACACAGTGTAATCGACAACAGCACATTTTATGAAATGGTGCGATGGTGACACCGGGATTTAAAGTCAGGTTCACAGTCAGAAATGCTATCTTTGTTAAAATGCAGCTTACAGACTTTTCACTGATATCCTTCCCTATGCTTTTTTTTTTAACATCATTAATTCATATAGTGTGTGTTATAGTGATAACAAAACAGCATTTAACCTATAACTACACACTAAAGAAGGAAAAAAGAAAACTGTGAGTTCTGGCTTGGAAAAAATGATTAAATCAGATATCATTAGATATCACACAGACACACACAAAAACAGAGAACAACTTAACAAAATACTCCTGTTTGCTTGTTAGTTTTTCATTTGGATTGCAGTGTCTATATAAAGTACAGTACATGCTTTAAAATTGTGTTTTTAAATAAGAAAGTCAAAAAAATTCAGCAAAGGGGAACTTGTATAATGTTTTTGTTTGTTTTATTCAGGACAGTGTTAATCTGTAACATAAATATCTTTGGTAAATTATGTTTTCTAAATCTGTTTTTGAAATTCTTTTCAATCTTGGGTGCCAGTAGATAAGAGAAGTGAGGCCATTTGGAAGTGTTCATAAGTCCAAGTTGTGGTTTTGAGCCAACATTTTATGAGTAATCGGTGCATTAACCCCTCGTATAAACATTTAAATAATAAAAAAAAAAAGAGTAAAAAGAAAAGGCCCTTCAGCTGGCTGCCTAAGCAAACATTATTCCTATTACAGCTCAATGGATGGTCTATTTAGCCAGTAATAGTCCACACCTTGCTGTTAATATTTACTCCTAGTGCACACTACAGAGAAGTTTGACTCCGAATAGATTCTTAGAGTATGGTTTATTTCTAAATCTAAATTGTGAATCCTCTCACAGTTTTTCATACTTGCAAAATGCAACATATGTTTAATTAAACCTTATAAAATCGCAACATTTTCCCCCAGAACTTTAAACATGCTATTAATCCAAATATTAATAAAAAAGAGTGCCGGAAGTTTCAGCTACTTCCAGCGTAGGTTCACACCCGATAGGTCACTGCTGGAAATGAGACTCCTGTAAAAGGCAATGTGGCGCTATAAAAGGCAACGACCCTCCGCATGCAAAAGACCAGTCTTTTATAAAGTCGCACGAAGACTCGGAACTCCCCTCTAAAACGGCGGATCAATACATAACTGCACCCACTGGACTACTTTAAGGTCTGCTGGTATGAACGGAAAGGTAAAGCTCACTCCCAGATAAGACCATCTGGGAGTTGCATCAGCCTTCCTTGACATGTAGCAGCACGCGCGCTGCTTCCTCGTGAACTTCTACAGTCAAGGCTGAGAAACACAATGTTGCTGTTTTCTCACAGCCTAATACATTCATTTATAAGCAAAAGCCTACTCGTGAAGTCTTACCTAGTTTAAGAAGAGTTAGGACCCTCCATTTCTGCCAACGGTGGAATGAAAAAGTCTTCCGCCTAAAACGGACACTATGCCGGGTTAGATCTCGAGCGCGCGAGGACGGGGGTGTGTCGCTGTGGCTCCACCCACAGAGCTTTTTGTTAAGGAGCGTTGCAGGCACCAGATGGCACTCTTTACAAGTAAAAGCTTCAGCGACTTCTCCCTAGGAATCCCTGACGGTGATCAGACACAACAGCACACCCCGCAGTCATGTGTTAATTTTAAAATTAGCCCTATATCAGTGCGCATACATTGACATTTTCCCCCTGCTGTTCCTCCTTCCTTTCATCAATGCATACAAACACTCACATCAACACTGGGTGATTATGGCTTGCATGTGAAGTTGCAAAAGTCTCCAATGGGAAAACAAAGCTGTTAAACTCCACGCTCTGAGATTCCTGCTGAGGCTGCTTGATGGTATCACGCGGTGAGCCTCTTATTTCAGTCTGGATGTTAATACATAATACAAATGTACACTGCGATTTAGGATTATCAATGTAAAGGCATCTTAAGACAAAGCAAAAGAAAGAGAAAGAAGTTACAGATCTGCACCACCCTGGGACACAGAGCTTCCAAGCAGAGCAGTCATCTTTTGGGGAGTCCCGCTGATAATAGCAGCAGAAGTTTTTGAGATCAGTTGATAAATCAAGCTGCTTTAAGACTCCCTCCTTTGCTTTGACTATAACTACTGCATGTAGCAAACCTCTCTAAAACATAATTGGTAAGAGAAGTGCTCTATACACTGGCTTATCTGACATTTCTAGATTTATGGTTGACTGCCGCTCACCCTGTGGGCCAATTGTAGCTGCCCTTGATAAATGGGAGTGGGTGGTCTTAGGCGATTTTAAAGCAATGCAGTTCTTTTTGGAAAGTGCGAGGGAAGTGCTTCAAAAAGAAATACTTAGTTAACCTGCTATCACAGCCTTTCACTCCTTTTAGATAGAAGGTTTGTCCCTTTCTTCAGGATTATTCAAACCTCTTATCTTAACCACGTTAATAAACAGGGTCTTCTGGAATCTGTATTAAAATCAGTTTGTTGCTATAGGCCAGTGTTTCCCAGCTGTGGTTATCAGGAGCTTGAGCACTGATGGTTTTCATTCAAGCTGTTTAATGAGGATTGAATAGACATGAGATACCAGGAGAATGTAGTTAATTACTTTCTTCAATAGAAAACGAGTGGCACTTTGGGTCCCAGAGATCTGCGTTGGAGCCAGTCACTGTCAGTGTTCTGCATAAAGATGAAAAACGGAGCGGATTTTCTGTTATTCTCTGCTGGGCCTGACAACAGTCCCATCACCCGCATTGATATTCCCCTCTCCCTTGCTCATGCCACAGGGCTGCACCAAGATTTTACAATCATATCAGTCACATTAAAAGCAAAGATGCAAATCAGTTTGACCCACGAGGCATCGGATCCTTCCCTTTCAAGCATTTGATAGTGACATTTGAGGACCACTTCAAATTCACTCGTTTGCTCTCTTGCCAAGAGGCAGATAATACAAATGGATATCAATCACATCTTTAAGCTTTCAGTATAGAAATATCTTGATCTTGCTTAAAAAAAGACAACGCTAACTCCAGTAGCCCCCGTTTGTGTCGCTTGTGCATTACTATTAAATATCTGAGCCACGATACAAAATAAGGAAAACAGACAAAGAGTCAATACCAATTAATATTTAATATATGATCCTAAAATAATCATTTTAAACTCTAGAAAAAAATATTGTTCAGTACAATGCAGAAAAAATTTGACCTATGTCCTGATTTCCTGTTTCCCAATCCAAACAAGAACTGCAGTGGGAAACTCGTGGCTCTGAAACATTACTGTAACAAACACGGAGCAACTCCAGAGCGTGACAATGTTGATTTAGTTCTTTTGTTGGACTCTTCAACTAAAATTCAGAAAGTCGTTAAATCTTGATGATATGTCACTGCTAAATGTTAAATGACTCAACTGGAAAAAATAAGCCTATTCCCTCATATACTAGCAAGTTTGGTTGTGGAAGGCTCTTAGCTGGTCTAAATGGGATCCGGCCTCATACTGTGTGCCACAGGTGTTCAAACCCACAGGAGGTGATTGTTCCTAAAAGCCACGGGCTCTCTCTCTCTTCAAAAACAAGGGTGAGAACAAAAGCAGAAATGTTC
>VURO01003247.1:20015-32253 GCA_015108175.1 Pelvicachromis taeniatus | reverse complement strand
GCTGCTTCCCCCCCCCCCCCACCACCACAAGATATTAAGCTTTTGCTAATTAATTCTGAATGCACCGTTAATCTTCAACTAAGCATAGTTTTTTTTTTCTTGCAAAGAATGGATTAAATATGCAAGACACAGAGTGTGAAACTCACTCACCTTTGGTGGGTGCCATAGTGATTTGGATTCATGATCATACTGACA
The DNA here is from genome assembly GCA_015108175.1 of Pelvicachromis taeniatus. Lineage (NCBI taxonomy): Eukaryota > Metazoa > Chordata > Actinopteri > Cichliformes > Cichlidae > Pelvicachromis > Pelvicachromis taeniatus. Next base: position 32,058 of record VURO01003247.1, on the reverse strand, counting down.
TATTTGTTAGCACACCTTAGAAAAGATGATGCGAAACTGTTCAGCGAATGGGCAGAAGATTCATCATCGCATATTTTGCCCCTGTGTTACACTTAAAAGACCAACAGTACGACTCGATGGTGTTCGGTTTACACAACAGTATTAAATATAGCAATGTGTCCATCTGTCCATACATCTTCTTCCACTATAGGAATATTAATTGATTAAAAAAAGGCGGTGAAACATTCCTGTTATTTTATATTAATATTCAAGAGAAGAAATTCCATTAAACCCATGATATGTCGACACACACACACACACACACAGATTTGAAGGAGCTATACTGTGGCAGTGTGTCTGTGGTATAGTGTCTATCAGGAGGCTGCTAATTAAAGGCCTACAACAATGAAGCATGGAAACCCCAGAGGAACAGTGCTCATCTGAGATGAATTAATGTAAGAGCAGTGGTGATTACCACGAGGGCAGTCAGCCGTTTCATATTTCTAGCACAAGGCAGTGGACCTCAAATTTTTAACCATGACGAGATTTAAATGCAGTTTACACAGACAGAGGATTTTCATCGTTCCTCCTCTGCAGTCTCCCCCCGTGCGCGTTCTATTGCGTTGCACTGGTAACCAATGGAATTTTAACTAAATTATGTCATGGTACATGGAAAGCTTATCAAAGAATACCAATTATGTGCAGGGACGTGAACAATGATGATGATCAGCGTGGAAAACTGTGCACAAAGTTATCCACAGCGTTACGTCTCACACGTTGCCTACATGCTGGGTTTCTGTGTGCTGTGTTATTCGCCTCGTCGGTGACTCAGAGAACAAAAATTCTGAATGTTGTGCTTTATGATTTCCTGAAATCTCACTAATCTCCTGTTTTATCCGTGTGCTATTTTGGTGTGTCTTCTTCTGTGCAACTCAAAGAAAGCCTTTTGAATGAACTGTGACTGGTTCACAAGCTTTCAGTGAACTCTTCTTTTATCTTATGTGTCAATAAAAGTGTTTGAATCATTATGTGATCTTCAAGGATCTCTTAGAAAATACCTGACTTTGTGAAATTTAAGGACAAGTTTGGTTTTATGTTAAATGACATCCATTTACCCTGAAATGTCCATGTTTTTTTCCCAGTTGTTGTCATGCTAATAAAAAGACAATAATTGCATTTAAGATGTTTATTTCATGCTGATATCAGTCAATCAAGCTGTAATCAGCATTCAGTTCTGCAGGGAACCTCTGTTTTTCTTATCTCGCTTATGATTTGGAGGTATCACAATTAAGAATGTAAAAAGAAAAAAAAAGTAAAAATAGGTCGGGAGAGTTCAAGACATGTGGAGTGCTCTCTTTTAGGCCATTCATGGCACAAGGTCAGGTCGATCACGTAAGTATGACGGCCGCTTCTCACAATCAGCATGAGGATGGGATCACTCGTCTGTGCGGGACAGAAAGCTCACTATTATAGCTTCGCCTCTTCAGAAGCTTCACAGTTCTTCTGGCTGTGTTAGGGATGGAGGGGTGTGTGTGGGGGGGGGTCTCTGCTCCCTTTCCTGAATCGGAGCTCCACGCCGCTCTATGGAGAAGGGACGTCTGTGAATAGAACCCACTCAAGAGGAATAAAGGAACCTCTCCACTGGTTTGTTTTGGAAGCTGTCTTATTGATCTGTCTACCTATGAATGAATGCCATGGCCCAGTTTTCCCGCTCATGCGGACAATGGCACTCAAGGCCTGTATTAACTGGCCTGATGTTGTTCCCAGAGAAAAGAGAGTTTGGGAGCGTTTGTCATTTCATCCCTCCATCTACTCCGATAACGATTCCCACAAGAATGGAGACCCCCAAACTAAGAAAAGCGAATCGATGGCCATTGACTGCCTTAATCAATGCCTGCTTGCACGAGGACATATTTTATAATTAGAGAGATGCTTAAACACAATTACAGTATGAGTAAACACTCTCATACGTAGCCCATTTAAGCTAGAAAAAAAGAATTATTTTTAACTTAATCTTGCTTAAGACCTTGAAGATCCAAAACTGAGACACAGTAAATGCACAGGAAAGCTTTTAATTCCAAAGCGATTGTAGCACTGATTTGGACAGCGGACCTTATGTGCTTAGAGTCTTCAAGTGCAGATGAAGCAGCGATGCTTTTGGAATGGGCATCTGTATCCCCCGCCTCCCCCCATGCAATCATGAAGGCCACACCACAAAAACAGCTCTGCAGTAAAAGCCAAGGCGTATAAAAACATCAGCAATTTATTAATTTAGCAGTTTACCAGAAACCACACCTTTTTCATCACAAAAAAAAGTTATTTGCCTGTGAGAACTAGCTAAAGTGGGAGTGAAACACATAATGAAACGCTTCTTGTTCTTTCCAGGGCTCCTGCTGGCATTCTTTGGAAGAGCGAGTTCACAAAAGTGTAGACTTTGTTGAGCGCGTTCCTTTACTACAGCATGGGATATCACCAGAAATGTCTTTTCAATGAGTTTCCATCTTTGGTCATCTGGAAACAAGTTTCAGAAGGTGGCATGGCCAGAAAAATGAGACAAAACAAAATGCACAAGGGCTTCTTTTAACTTTTAGCTTGGTCTGACCTTCTGATCTCAAGGAGCCAATTACATCTTAAGCTTTGATAATTAACCTACGTTCCAGGTGTGTTACTGCTGACGTATGAAGTATGTATGAAGCTACGGGGCCGGCGGACTTCAAGGTCATATTAAAAAGGACGAATTAAAGAACATAATTTATTTAAGACTAAACTCTAAAGCAGAAATAAATACATGAAAGAACAACAGTGTGTTTAATTTGCTTTGTGAACCCAGCAATGAATAACAAACACTTTCAATGGTAACACAAACTGAAGAAGCGACGGCCGATAAGGCGTCAGCCAAACACAGGCTCAAAACTGCTTTTAGCCCATCACACACTCCGACAACGAAAGAAAGAGGTTTGCCATTAAAATGAGAAATGTTTACAGGCCTCAATATGTGTAATAAATACAAAAAAACAACAACAATAAAGATCAATCAATTAAAATGGTCATTAGGACAAATTACATTTCGTTTGAGAGGCAGATTTAGACAGATTAGACAGGAGTTTAAGAAGCACAAGGAGTGAGGGGTGTTAAATCAAGTCATCAAACAAATAATTTCCATAAAAAACAAACAAATCTAGAAATTAGGCAGGATTGATACATTCATTATGTGCATATTCTCCATCCTTTAAAAACACACAACTAAAGCTAAGACTTTTGACATCAGGAGCTTGGAAACGTTGATATGGTGGTTCTGTACAAAACTGAGCTGGAATTAAGAAATTACAGCTCGATTGTATATTAAAAGCTAAATAAAATGACAGGCCAGAAAACCACAGCACCGTGCAATTAATCTGGCGCCACGTACCCAACATTCCTGAATAAACTGGACAGTCGCATTGGCCAGTGTGTCATCAGCACAATGGCTGCTTGTGCGTTTGTTTAAAATCGCCCACCCCTCGAGAATTACAGCATACGAACAAACGGGAAATACTTCATATCCATATGTGAAGCAGAACTAGTGATTCCCTCTTTTTCGTACTTTTTCCTATGGGGAAAAAAAAGAAAAAGCAGGAGTGGTGGTGGGGGTCGGGGTTAGACTCACTTGGCACACTTTCTTTAAAATCAAAACTCAATCAAAAAATCTATTTGTTCTTTTGGAAAAAAAAAAAAAAAAAAAAAAAAAAAAAAAAAAAAAAAAGAATAGAAAGATTGTTCTCATGAGGTTAAAACCAATAAATGGATAGAAGTAAAAAAAATAAAATTAAAAAAATCAATATAAAGGCAGTAGCTTATCAACAATTGCTGACATCGTCTCCTCTTGATCACAATACCCTCTGATGTTACACCTGACCTTCAGTACAGAGCCTTGTGCTGTGAACCCTGACCCCGCTCCTCCCATTGAGTCTTTGCATCTCCCACATCTTCTAAAAATGGCTCAGTTAAAACCACAAAGGTTACAATGAAAGTATGATATCAAAACTATGCCTTTCTTTAAAAGAGTCTCTCCTCCATCTCAGTTCATTTAGAGACATTTAAAGAAATCAGCTTCGAGTCAGTGACATGTCACCCTTTGAGTTGAACACAGCTTCTCGCGACTTTCATTACGGACGCTACAACCCTGGTTAGACTACGGCGCTTCCCAAGCAGCTATTCTGGGAACATCCCAGGCTGTTCCTCTCTCCTCTACACAGATGCTCACTGGTCAGCAACAAATAGTAAGACTCTTAAAGTAAAACAAACCAACAAATTATATTAAGTTTTTAAAATATGTTAAAAGTTTCGATCAAGAGACAAATCTGGGCCCAAGTGTGGCATTCACCAGTTTCCCAAAAAATTAAAACCACACACGCACACACATAAACATCTGAGATGATTGTAGATCTAGATTCAGTGACATCCTTTGATTTAAATGCAGCTTCTTTAACGTGCAGCAGGTAAAGGACCTTGAATATGACTGAAGGACTCTTAGCATCCAGGCCCCTAGCAGCATGTATGCACTCTGTGGTTTAAATAAGCCTAACTCTTCCTGATGTGCACAAAGCTGCAAAGAACCTGCATTTTCTAAGCAGAAGATGTCAGAAATCTGAAGATGCAGATGAATTAAACTCATTGCATGTGCTCTGTTGTGAACAGTTACCATGCATTCAACTCCCCTCACAGAAAAATGTTGTAACTGATCAGAACTGCCACAACGATTTTCACCTATAAATTAATGAATTCTATTGTATTTATTTATTTTTTTACAGCTCTTCCGACACGCTGCTGATACTGATTACTCTTATAGTCTTATTAAGGTTTATAAACATTCTTGACCAGATCAAAAGTTGTGGTCACAAGTAAAAACAACGTCAGAGTTCATGGTCTATGGAGGAAGCACTGGAAGTTGAACCAGGAGCTCTGAGGATATGACTGAAATTATTGTACGGGTGGTCAGAGAGAAGAAGGAAGGGAAAGGGGGGGAGATGTTGAGCTGTAAGTAGGCCTCCACTTGCCCCCCCCCCACTCAGTCCTATTTGATCAGGCTGTACATTGTTTGCAGTGTGTCTGTCTGTGTGTGTGCGTGCGTGGGGTGGGTTGGGGTTTGATGCCACCAGTGGCCTGGTGATGCTATGCCGCCATGAGATACTGGTGGTAGAAGAGGCCAAAGAGGGAGGTGGAGAAAAGGCAGGCAGCAATCCACCAAGTGAAGAAAGAGAAGAGGCCCCGGAAAAGCAAGGGGCTGAAAACAGTCCGCAGGCCTCCCAGGGCCACTGAGAGCTGAGCTACTGATGCTCGGGCTCCTGTTTCTATCACCGTAGCTGCTGTCGGTGCGTCACCCATTATAGAGTCAGAGTTCATTTCACGGGTGCAAGGCAGGTCTTCTTCATGATAAACCCACCAGGAGTGACCACCTGCAATAAGTGAGGAATATAGGAGGGGGGAAAAAAAGAAAATATAACATGAAGTTGGAGGAAAATGTGACATTTTAAACATGGGGAAAAAACAAACAAAAAAAAACCATACACATACACACATATACGGTACATACACACACACACATATATATACACACATACATACATATATATACACATACACCCACACACTGAGAGCAGTGGATGACTCACCTAAGGTTTTTAGCAGCAAGGTTGTGTGGAGCAACATCACCAAGGGTGCCACATATTGTAGTGCAATAACACACAAATAGTAAAAAACACGTGCAACCTAGGTGAAAATTAGAGAAGAAAAGCACCATTACAATAAGTTTTTTTACACAAAATGTTAACACAATATCTTTCCAAATGTTTTCAACTAAGTTCATAAACTCACAGCAGCTTTAGTTTTTCAGAAACAGTAACCCTTATTTCATGTAGGGCAGGGACACATCGTAACAGGAAGCTTAATCATAATAATTATTATAAATCCTGCATTGATAGGGCAACCAACTTCAGGCATAAAACACATTTTTCACATTTTAAGAGCATTTCAGTCATAAATAAAAACCAGCATCTTAGATCAACCTTAACAACACAATCGCAGGAGAACAGCGTTTGCAAACCATAGCACAACCAAGATTAATAGGATCGTATGCAATAAACCTGCTGCCCTTGAAGGCGAGGACCAGGTCTGCAACTATTTCAGTCTGTTGCGGTCTTCAAAGTTACTTTGGTGCATCAAGACAGCAGTTTACCAGCAATGAGACAATCAGTCTGCTATCAGTCTGCAGCTGAACGGGGTCAAATTGGAAACAGTAATCTTTTTGTAATAGCTTTGATAAACTGGTGAAAATCACCTGTTGCTCATCTGTGACATAACCAGAAATTCACATGGATTACGTGTATTTAGAGTCCAGTCAGAACCAGGAAGAGAAATTCCTCCATAAATAATGACTTTATTGCCGCAAGACGGCAACTTAACGACAAACTGACACAGGTGTTCACCTTCCTTGATTTTACATAGACACATAACCACAAGAGAATCCTTTGTTGCATAGAGACACGTCGCAGAGGAGTTGCGCTCATCAGCAAAGACGGACTCCTGATGATTGCAATGTGTTGGCGATCTCTCTGCGTTTATAAGTTTGACAGCAGTTATTTACAGACCTTCACCAATCTGTCAGAGAGTGACTGCAGTTTGAGACTGCAGCTTTCTCGCCAGCTGTCCTTTCCAACTGCTGTTTGATCAAAAATGGTCAGCGGAACCATTTTTGACTGGGCAACTACTCATTTCATAAGTGATGTAATCTTAAACACCGAGTTTCAGTGCTCACCTTAAGTTGAAAGGGGTGTTTTCTTACATAAAAAACAGATTAATAATGGATTAATAATGATCAATAATTATGACTAATATCATGGGGAAAAAAAAAAAAAATTGCCCACCATCTTCTGCAGGTCCACAGTACTTATCCGTCCTGCTTCCTTCTTCATCTGATCCACACCCTTCTGGGCCAGGTTGAGGTAAGCCTGCAAGTGATGTCTCATCATAGCAAGCCGCAGCACACACATCAGTATGATCGCCCATAACCGCAAAGTATCATACGTCTGCTCAGTCATCCTGACAGTAACAGAAAGACAGGAGTGAGAAGAGGAGGGATGAAAGGATGGCAGCTTTTCTCCCCCTGGCACACAAACTCAACACATCGTGTATCCGCTGTGTCGTTTGGATGGTAGCTAAAAATGCTGAGACAGAAAGGAAAGATTGTAAGCGCATAAAGAGCAATAAACAACTCAAAAAGAAAAGTAAGAGAGGGTGAAATTGAGGAATAAAAAAAATGAAAAGGGGGCACTGTAACATGAAATAGGGCTTAATCAGGTCTGAGTTGCTGTCAACAGCAGGAGAGAGTTCATAACAAGACAGAATTCAAACTTGTGCCACGAATGAAATACGCAAACTCAAAATAAACAAAGAGAAGGTGGAAAAATAAGAATTCTTTCAGGTATGACTAAATTTGTTTAAAGTCCAAACAGAAAATGTGTGTACGTGTTGTCACTTTATCTTCGCGCTGAACACAGTCTTTATCTCATTTTTGTACATTCCTTTCTCACAAATGGCGTTACTTTGTTCACATCCGTTTCGCACTACAGAAGGACACAATTGCTTTTATTATTTTTTTTACAGCTTGACAATGACGTCCCATCCCTCATCTTTGAGCGCCAGGTAATTAGCTTGCTCGATATCAAGGCAGTTAAACTGCCTTCCCTTCTGTCAGCAGGAATCTGTAAGACTATAAACTTCCGGGAGAATCGTGATGAATTGTGGGCAACAAACTAGTTTACATCTGAGTTTTGTTCATATTCAGCCAGCACTGTATTTGATTTACAAAGTCATCTTTGAACTATGATGATGTTCAAACAGTCCTAATTACCAAACTACTTATTTGATGTTTTAGTAAAAAAAAAAAAAAACTCCTTACAACTCAAATTCATCCAGTTACAACGCAAAGCTTAAACTGTATTTACGAGCAGGGAAAATGTTACTACACGACGTGTCCCAGATCGCATCTTTACTTACAAAGGCACACTCTCCTTTCCCAGAGTGGGGTTCATTATGTAGTCCTTGGTAATAGGCTTCACCCACAGCAGGACCATGATGAGAGGGGACAGGAAGTTGATATGAAGCAGAGTCCTACAGAAAGAAAAATAAACACAATACTTAAAAACAATGAAACTCTTTTTTTCTCCTTCAGAATCATCTATGAATTCGTCCATTATAGAAAAATGAAGACATCAATGAAATGATCCATTTTTAAATGTTAAGACTGTGAGAAATGAAGTCCACACTATGAACATAACGTTCCCTGCGAACGGTGAGAAGATAACCAAGACACACATTTCCAAGGGCCTGGAGATAATCCCTGCTGGCGACAGGGTCTGAAGATGTAAGCTCATGACACTTAAGTAGGGGAATGGAAGAGGAAGCCATTTTGGGGAGTCTGCTATGCCAAAGTGGATTATCTGAATGCGATGTGCTCCCTGCTCTGTACCCCCTATCATGGTCAGAGGCATCCCACCCAGTGAGTTCTGAAATGGAAATCTGCCTCAACTGAGCAAGCCTTCATCTGACTTGCAGGGTGCTCTCTTAAATTTGACACACACTGAATAGTAGGAGACAAGTATTACCGGGCTGCACTTGCCCTCTTGATAGTCCAAGATTGGATAGTTTGACAGTTAAGCATCGTTTTTGTGGCCAGTTTGAGCACATCCCGTATAAAACAGTTCTAACATAACAAATACATTACACAAGGTTAGAGCAAATTAAAAACACTGTCTTACTACCTCAAGGCAACAAGAGCGACTACATCTGGAGACTTCATTCTTTCATTTATGAATATATTTTGTAGGTCTAATGACACCAAGCTGGCAAAAAACATCTGTATAGAGCCGTCCGGCCTGTTTACAGGCTAATCTTTATCTGTTCTTTACTGGAGGGATTCTGCATGACGCAGCCACAAGTGTTCCTTGCAAGGTCCACGCTAAACATTACGGGCCCCATCTGATCCAAACAAATTCATTTTGGTTTAATCTGGCCAAAGAATAGACTGCCAATATGAAGCAGGTTTCTTTTCATGACTGTTTGCAAAGTTTAATCTTGCAAATAATACTAGGTAATCAAAAACTCTAATGCAACTTCTGCTCCAACATTTGCTCAGTATCATCTATGGAGTAGAAAACTGAGGAGCTCAGGGCCTACAGATTAAAGAAGGCAGACTAAACAAGGTCAAAACTGAGAAAGCTGTGGTAACAGAAGTTTCTTAATGGCCACATAAAATTAACTGTAAACTACATTGTTCTAGCAAAGACGCATATTTTGAATGGATATTTTTTAATCTGCCAACAATGTTACATAAAAGCTAAATGGCAAAATATTTTTAAACTGCAGAACAGAGCATTGGCTCCTTGTATTTCTAATTTTAATAATAAACATTAAACATCTTGGGAGTATACGTATTATTGCTGTCTATAAGAGGGCTACTGAAGTATCTACAAAGCACAGAAGACTCACTGTGTAAATTTGGTTGTAGTTAGGTTGAGTGCATCTAGGTGCATTTGGGCCAACCGTAGACCAGGGAAAGTTAGAAACGCTCCAATCAGAGAGCAAAGCAGGGCCAGGATCAACTTGAAGGTGAGCTTAGATATGGGACCCCTATGAAAGAGAAAATCCACGTTACTTACAACTGTCACTTTACAAGTCGTACAGAATTTATGACGGCAGAGGAAAGAAACAACAACACTGATGTTACACTTACTGGGAGTCGAGGCCTTGGTGCTCCAGAAACTGTTGAGCGCTGTCAGAAAAGTTAGCAAAACCTAGAAAGGAAGACGTGTTCAGCGGTGAGTAATATTTTTATTCTACAAACAAACAAACAAAAAGCTATGGTGCAGAACTGACCTGTCTCCAGACCAAACTCCAAGTAGTTTTCAGTGACAATGAGAATGGCCATGGCTTTAACAAAAAAGAAGAAAGCAAAAGTAATGCAGAGTGAGCGCTCGCCGCTTTCTTCCAGCTTGAAGTAATGGGCAGTTAGAGAGAAAAGCGTCTTACTGTACGGTGCGCAGTTAAGGAAAAACATCACAAGAAGCAGAAAAACATAATCAACAAACACAAACTACTTTGCCTAAACTTTAGTCTTTTGTCAAATTCAAAAGAAATACACAACTGTGTGCGATGACCAGAACAAGAAAAACAAAACAAAACACATGGATATTCACCATTGCGAAGTATTTTTCCTCTTTACAGAAGAACACACGGTCTGTGGACACTGAAAGACCCCGTGTGAACCCTCACTCATTTAAAGTCACACAAACCCTGCTACCTGGTATGTGTGGAGAGTGCATCTCTGGTGCTTTGGCACCGCTGCATATCACCGAAGTGATGAAAATATTTATGCTATTTTGCAGTGACTTTGCTCTGATGTTCACAGAGATGAAATCCTCAGATTCTGGAACATATAAAGTTACAGTGCAGCATTCATTCTCTTTCACTGAAAATCAAGAATAGCATTCAAACAAGTGGATTTTCTTTTTACCTCTCCAACCTTCATTTGTACTATAATGCTCACAAGATAAAAGTTAGCATGAGGCTCTAAGAGGAATAATGTTTGAGCTATTATGTACTGCTTCACAATCAAAGGTGGCTTGCTAACACTGGGGATAAAAGGGAGGTTTTTAAGCAGGAATTTAAATTTCAGTAAATAGATTTAAAAGGTAAATACCATCAAATGCATATACTTACAAAATTCCGCTAATTTCATTACTCTCAGTGAATAGCTGAGATAGCTGACCTCCAAGGCAAGAGTCTTAAGGACTTTATCCAAAAAAAACAAAAAAAAAAGGCATAACGTGAACTCCTCAGTGGTCACAGTATGTGCGCACATTAGCTTTATGCATAAGTGACATTATGCGTGAGATCAGAGCTGTTCTACAGTACGGCAGCCACATGTAGTTTGGCCTACTTTCATTAATTAGAGACCATGCGTACTCTGACAACTGTGATGGAGCTCCGGACTACAGACGACCACTTTGAAACAAATTATTTAACTGTAGCTTCTAAACTGTGACAGCTCACCTGTCTAATGTGCAGAAAAACATGCACGGTGATCTGCTGTTAGAGATAGAACACACTTACTGATCTACTGCTACATGTGTAAATATATGCAGCACTTCTGCCTTGGAAAACCTCACAGATGGCTCCTACTGCTGTTTGATGCTGTAGAAATGTCATAAACTCAGAAAAAATACTTAAATTTTACCAACATCGTACATGAAAGGCATTCTGTGATTCTGGAGATGTCCGTGTATACCTCTGGCAACTGAAAGCATGCAACTGTGTCTTTCGCTCTGTGTAAGATGAGAAACTCACAGGGACGCAACGGAGAAATGCACAGACAGCAGGAATCGTAATCATGAACTTGCCTGTAAAATTGAATGCATGCAGTTTAACCCTGTGTTGAAAGTGATATGTAAATTTTACTAGGTCCACTCTCATAGGAGTGCTGACCAGATCTTCATTCAGACATGAAGCTGACGTGTGCGGATGCTGTCAGATTAATGAAAAGGAGCGGTTATGAGAGTATTTAAACATGTCACTGGGGCTGGACTGGGGAAAAACTGAAAACGTGTTGAATTAACACATATCCCCTCATCTTCAGCTTTCATCCGTTTCCCACTCTAACCTATTCCCTGGGCATATCAGTATGTTGGGCTGTAAAAATTGGGCCTCCAATCACCAGTGCAGGCAGGAAATGACACACCGTCTGACCACAGTGAGCCACGTCTGACCTGGAGAACTGGAAAGATTGATCCCCTTGGTCAGTGGCAAGGATAATGTATGTTATTCAGCACAGCAAAAAGGATGATAAAGGCAATGGGAAGTCAAACCAGGAGAATATGGTTTCTCTCTCATTTCAGTGCCATTAGTCTCCTCTGTTGGATTTACATTGAATCGCTGTTATAGACACGTTACCCTATGTTGACCTACATACTTCTTGAGTGACCACTTATCATCAGATCTGAGCTGCCCAATCTAAATCTAAATAAACACA